>JAWZYT010001466.1:2500-75000 GCA_034508575.1 Petrolisthes manimaculis | reverse complement strand
GTATGTGTGTACATACAATAATACAATTACTTAAATAATTTATAATTTAACCGAGGCAGCTACTCAATTATTATTATTATTATTATTATTACTATTATTATTACTATTATTATTATTATTATTACTATTATTATTATTATTACTATTATTATTATTATTACTATTATTATTATTATTATTATTACCTTAAAAAAGACACAAATTGTTATATTAAAGAGAGAGAGAGAGAGAGAAAGATTATAATAGAAAGAAAGAAAGAGAGAGAATATAATAGAAGGAAGGAAAGAAAAAGCAAATAAGAGAGAAAGAGTTTATAATAGAAGGAAATAAAGAGAGTGAGAGAGAGAGAAATAAAGACAATCAGACAGAGAGAGAGAGAGAAAGACAGACAGACAGTACAAAAACTATAACAATAAAATAATTATAATAATAATTATTATAATTATTATTTTACAATAAATGAAAAAATATTATTATTTTCATTATTATCATTATTATTTTCATTATTATTATTATAATTATCATTATTATCATTATTGTTGTTATTATTATTATTATTAATATTAGTATTTGTAATTTTTTGAGGATAGTGAAATTTATAATGTAGATATTTAGAATTATACATACATACATACACACATACATATTGTACATATATATACATACATACAAATATACTGTACATATATACACACATACAGACATACACACACACAGAATCTTGTATAAAAATAAAATGGGTGAATTTGTAATGTTTGTTTATTTTAAAATACCTAATAATAATAATAATAATAATAATAATAAAAATAATAATATAAATAATAATGAAAATAATAATAATAAAAAATAAGAGTAATAATAAAAATAATAATAATAAAACTAACAGTAAAAATAAGAATAATAGTAATAATAATAACCATGATTATTTTATTTCTATTATTATTATTGTCTGTATGTATGTATAAGAACTAACTGTATACATGTAAACTGTGTGTATGTGTATGTATGTATTAGAACTGTGTGTGTATGTATGTAAACTGTGTGTGTATGTATGTACTGTATGCATGTAAACTGTGTATGTATGTATGTATAAGAAACAACTATGTATGTATGTAAGTATGTATGTGTATAAGAACTGTGTATGTATGTATGTACTGTATTAGGAGTACAGTATGTGTATGTATGTATGTTTAAGAACTGTGTGTATGTATGTATAATCCAGACTCGAATTAATTACCATATTACATTAAAAAAAATTATGTATATATTAATTTTAAATTAACCGTGATTTTAATATAATTTTTTTATATATACTGTATTATTATTATTATTAATTTTCAAAAAAGTTTCTTAAATACTCAAAAAATTTCTTCCAATTATAATTTTATTTCTTAGGAGAATTTTGTAGACTTCAAATTTTACTCCTAAAATAATAATGATAAAAATAATAATAATAATAATAGTAATAATAAATGATTTTATAATATTTTGTAGTGTTTTATTATTATTATTATATGTGGAGAGAGAGAGAGAGAGATAGACAGAGACAGAGAGAGAGAGAGAGAGGAAGATAGATGGATAGATAGAGAGGAAGATTTAAACAGATAGATAAATAGAGGAAGGAAGATAGAGAGATAGATAGAAAGAGAGAAGATACAAAGATACTGTAGATAGATAGATAGATAGAGGAAGAAAAATAGACACACACTCAGAGAGGAATGAAGATAGATAGATGAGAGAAAGATAGACAGATAGAGGAGGAAAGAAAGATTTAAACAGATAGATAGATAGAGGAAGGAAGATAGATAGATAGATTTGATTAACAGTTAGGTGGTATAGTATTAGAGTAAGGTGATAGAGAGGTGTGTGACAGTAAGGCTGCTTTCACATGGACGTCTTTGTAGCCGCGTTGGACACAGGTTTGGTACGCGTGTGTGTTTCAATGTTGACAGTCCACCACACTACTATTATTAGGCTACATGATGTATACAGACATGTACAGTTGGGGAACAAAGTATCTGTATACCATTGATGACTTCTGGTAATAATGACAGTGATAAACACGTTAATAATAGATAATATTTATTCATTACTATATAATGATAACTGATATTGATAAACACGTTAATAATAGATAACATTTATTCATTACTATATAATGATAATTGATATTGGGTGACGTCAACCAACCAGACACTGAAATAAAAGTTATCCTTCCATTCATAAATACGTTCTCTCATTGATGTGTTTACTTTTGGGGAAGTTGCCAGAAACTGCCAACAGTGTTCACATACATTATTCCCCAACTGTACCTTATAACAATTATTATACTGAAATATACTGTACTGTATTTGTATATTTACTATCAATGACTATATAATATATCATACTTGAATGTACTACACACCAGAAATAATTACTGCCAGTGTACTGTACACATATATAGTACATGTACACAAGTGTTACACATCCATCTGTGTGTAAGGTTGGAGTAGTACTAACACAGTACTCTGGGCTGTCACCCACCTGAGAGAGATGGTTAACGGTAGTGGTGTCTGTCTGTATGTGTGTTACCTAGACACTGGTGTGTAAGTTGTCATTACCACCAGTATCCAGTAACAATGTGTGTGTCAGTGTTGAGTTGAACGTCTGCTCCGTGTTGGACTCGTGTGAAAGGTTCCATTTAACACCATTAAATGTTAAAACGTCGCGTTCCCAAATGCTGGTGTGAAAGCAGCCTGAGCAGGAAGGAAATAAAAAGAAATGGGATAGATGAAGTACTGAAAGCTAGTGGCTGGGGCCGAAGGGGTGCCAAAACCCTTATTAAAGTATTGCCAACATTACTACAGGCAATACACACCCTATGGGGGGAAGATAGATAGAGAGGAAGGAAGAGATAGATAGATAGAGACACACATACACAGAGAGACAGACAGATAGATACACACAATCTAATTTTAAAACAGGATATAAACACACACACATACAGAGAGAGAACACAAACTCTTAACTTTAAACAGGACATAATTATAAACACACACATATTTACTGATGTTATTTATTTTTATTATTTCTTGCCATCCATTTTAAGACCTTGGCCTTTCCTTCTTCTCCTTGTACAGAGCCAAGAGGGAAACATTAGCCACCTTCACTACCTTGAAACGAATACCTGTGGACAAAGAAAGAAAGAAATGGTTAGAGAGTTACATGGAGAGAGAGAAGTGTGTGTGTAGGGACGTAGAGTGTATGTAGGGTAGAGGGGGGGGGGGGGTAGGGAAGAGAGAGAGTGTGTGTGTGTGTGTGTGTGTAGGAGAGAGAGAGTGAGAGTTTGTGTGTGTGTGTAGGGAAGAGAGGTATCACTAGGTGTGTAGAGTTACTTGGTGTTGGTGTAGAGAGGGTGTGTAATGACACACACCTGAGTGTGTAGCGAATTAATAATTATCTTTAATCTTAAAAATAACTATCAATAATAATCCAAAAATGATACTAATATGAATATTATTTTTACACTTTTACTACTACTAACAACAATTAATAATTCACCTCTCTCTTCACTATTACTACTAACCTGGAATATCTCCCACAGCATGTCCCTTCCTACCAAACCCAGCCACTAACACTTCATCGTTCTCTTCAATGTAGTTAAGACAACCATCACGAGGTACAAAGGCGGAGATCTTCTTTCCGTTCTTGATGAGCTGTACACGCACACACTTCCGGATGGCAGAGTTGGGCTGTTTGGCTTCAATGCCGCTGTGGAAAGATAAACAGAATGAGAGTGACACACACATTCCCAAATACATACATGTACATACATAGCCTACATAGAGAGAGAGGAGGGGGAGTGAGATAGATTGATTGATATTAGGCGCCGCAACATTGGTGTGGTATAGTACCAGAAAAAGGTGATAAGAGATAAAGGTGTGACAACAAGCAGGAAGGAAATAAAATGAAATGAGGGAACAGTTGAAGAACTGACAGATGGCAACCATTTAGTGTGTGGAAGAGAGAGAGAAAGTGTGTGTGAGAGGGAGGGAGAACGAAGGCACAGAGAGAAACATGCTGAGAAAACCCCACATTTTGTTAGACCAAAAGGATTTATTGTGGACATTTCTGAAGCATCTGCCTCCTTTTTCATCAGTACATAATCGTGTGTACATATATATGATTATATACTGTTCTCTGTACTGATGAAGGAGACGGATGCCTCAGAAACATCCACAATAAATACTTTCATGTCTAAAAACAGTAGGGTTTCCTCAGCATCATTGTAAATTACCACTCCAAAAGACACACATACTTAAACATTTTTACCAATACACACACACACACAGTGTATGTGTGTGATATAATACTTACATTTTCTCGAGTACAATTCCCTTTGCATGTGAGGCACCACCAAATGGATTAGCCTTCCACCTTGTACCCAGATGAGCCTTCTTATAATCCTTGTCGTGCCATCTCTGTTCACGACGATGGTTCACGTGTTTACGGGCAGTACGGATTCCTCGGGGCTTACCTGACAAATGGGAAAATATAATTAAGTTCGTTGTTATTTATTTGTGTGTTTTAAGTGTTTTTTTATGCATGTATGTGTTTAAGTGTTGGTGTATGTGTGTATGGATTCCTCAGGGCTTACCTAGCAAACATAGAAAGATTAAGTTAGTTGTTATTTGTGTGTGTGTGTGTTCGTGTTTAATAATAAACAAGCACTGGCTTCGCCAGCCACGGCTACGCGTGTTTAATAATAAATGTCTGTGCATGTGGAATGAGGCAGATGCTTCAGAAATGTCCACAATAAAAAAGTTAGTTATAATTTCTGTGTGTGCGCGTGTGTAAGTGTTTATGTATGTTTAAATATTTATGTGTGTATGTGATTGATATTAGGCACAGCAACAGAGAGAGAGAGAGAGACAGTAAGCATAAAGCACAATACACAAAAGGGGTATTGGTGTGTAGTGAAGATGTTATGGTATGTGTGTGTATAGTTAAGATGTTATGGTGACTGTGTATAGTGAAGATGTTATGGTATGGTGTGTGTGTAGTAAATTCTAGATTAACTATAGAATATTCAATTTAAGTTAGATTATTAAAAGTTGAAATGAGAGGAGAGGATTATTTAACTACTGAAAGGTATGTTTGTATGTATGTATTCCCTGTGATTGTATGTATGTATGTTTGTGATAGTGTGTATGTTTATATGTATGTATTCCCTATGATTATGTGTATGTATGTATGTATGTCTGTGTGTGTATTCCCTGTGATTATGTGTATGTGTGTGTGTTTGGAGGCTTCTGATTCCTCCTAACCATGCCACGAAACAAGCTCCCTCCATATAGGTGTGTGTATGTGTTTGAAAGACTCGCTAACCTATTATTTTTCTAACAACAACACACACACAGAATCCTAAATATAATCCTAGCATCCTATTTCAACATAAGCATCATTTTTGTACACATTAAATAGCTAAAATAGGAAATAATAGTAATAACTTCTCACACATGCGTTCTCATTCCCGTCTATTTCCCTATTTATTCAATTTATTTATTTACTTTACTAACCTCTTCCCTATTATCCCCTTATCCTATTTGAACTATTACATCATCCCCACACACTTTAAATAGCTAGAAATTGGTTAAAAATAGGAAAACAATAGCTAACACTCCCTCACCCATGCCGCCTCACTTCTTCGGTATAGTCAGTCGCTCACCTAACTTATTTATTCAATTATCTCCTATTTATTTACGTTAATAGGCTGTCTAATATTACGACCTTATCCTATTTCAACTTATATAACATCCCTACACACTTTAAATAGCTAGAAATTGGTTAAAAATAGGAAAAATAGCGAAAAATTTCCCCAACCATGCCGCCTCACTTGTTTGGTATAGTCAGTCGCTCACCTATTTATTTCACATTATATTCTATTATTTCCTATTTATCAACTTTATTAACCTCTTCCCTATTATGCCTGTATCCTATTTTATCATATGTATCACTTTTGCACCCATTAAATAGCTAGAAATTGGTTAAAAATAGGAATAAATAGCGTAACACTCCCTCACCCATGCTTGCTGCTATGTGTTGTCCTGGGAAAAGAACAACAACAACGTCTGCCTACACACACACTCACACAAATCCACACTTTCAATTAAACACTAAAACACTAAATTTTACACTATTAACTTATTTATTTTATGTGTAAATTCCAAATATGAGATGAATATGTAATTAGCTTATGTATTTTCTAAGTTTCATATGTTATTAATTGGTATATGTAAATATTAGGATGTTCATTTTCACTCATTTAAATCTGAAATGAATACTATATTGTTATTATTTCAGTCCATGTGTAATTATTTAGGTTAAATTAATTATAGAAGTAATACATATCATGATACAAAGTGTGAAATATATGTAATATATATAAATATACCTAAAAATAATCTATAAATATCAGCATCATTGATTTTGAGTAATAATAATAAAAATTAAACATCTAACAATAAATTTACATCTAGCACATTGTAAAAACAATTATAAATCAACTTATATGTTTAATATATATAAATAAAACCAAAATATTCATTGTTTACATATATCTGGTTTGGGTTTGGAGTAGTAGTGACAGATAGCAGTGTTGCCAGGTACAGGAAAATGTCTTTGATTTAGGGAATTTTGTAGTTTACACGGAAATTATTTTAGGGGTGCGGGAATAGGGGGACAGGCTTGAGGGGTTAGGGGGGTGCGGGAGTAGGGGGACAGGCTTGAGGGGTTAGGGGGGTGCGGGAGTAGGGGGACAGGCTTGAGGGGGGTTTAGGGGGTGCTAGAATAGGGGACAAGCTTGGGAGTGGGTTCAAAGCCCGTCCCCTATTCCCGCACCTTCCTAACCCCCTCAAACCTGTCCCTCTATTCCCGCACCCCCCTAAACCCCCTCAAGCCTGTCCCCTTACTATCTCACCCCTAACCCCCACCCCAAGCCTGTCTCCTTACTATCTCACCCCCTTAAACCCCCCAAGCCTGTCCCCCTACTCCCTCACCCCCCTAACCCCCACCCCAAGTATGTCCCCCTATTCCCGCACCCCCTAACCCCCACCCTAACACCCCAACAAGAGTAAACAGGGAAATATTGAGGTAAAAAGGGAAATTCTAAAGATAAAGTTAGGGAATTTTTGTGAGTTAAACTTGGGAATATATGTGACAGGGAAATTCTGATGTTAAAGTTAGGGAATTTTTGTGACTACGACTTGGTAACACTGGTAATATTGACAGTCATATGATCATCCACAGGGAAGGACACAACATGGCTGACAAACACTTAATATTATCCATTATATTGGTGGTTTCTTTGGCTTACTGTGGTGTTGTAGCCAAAGAACATGTTCCTGTATTAGTATGGAATAATAACCAGTAAGTATAAGTTATATTTAAGTTATATTAGCGTATATTTCATGATATATTGGTATTTTTATTATATTTTTGGATATATTTTTATTAGCGGGTATATTTGTTGAACCGTTGCTATATTATTACTATGATGTTTCATGAACATGTTATAATGGTAAATCCCTGTGTTGGGTATAGAGTCCTTCAGTCTCCAGGGCATCTCGTTGTATTGACACTCCTGTATAGACCCCAGTGGCTGCTCTATTGGCCTATTGGTCTATGGGGGAGGGGATGGTCCATTTTATTATAGACAAACACTCTATTGCCTGTAGTAATGTGGACAAGACTTTAATAATTGTTTTGGCGCCCATTCGGCCCCAGCCACTAGTTTTCAGTTCTTTAACTGTCTCCCCCATAGGGTGTATATTGCCTGTAGTAATGTGGGCAATACTTACAGGGTTTTGGCGCCCCTTCGGCCCCAGCCACTAGCTTTCAGTTTTTCAACTGTCCCTTTTATTTTTATTTCCTTCCTGCTTGTTGTCACACCTTTATCTCTATCAACTATTTATGTCACTAACTTATACCACTGCTATTGACAACCCATATAGCAATCAATCAATGTGGTAATCAAATATATGTATATACGGTATATATATATTTTTAGAAATAATTCCCTGTTTAGATTTTAATAATAAATAATAAAATAATATATAATTATATTCTTATGATGAGGTATTTTCAGAGTATATAATATATATTAGGTCCCAGTAGTCTGTACAGGTTAGGTCCCAGTAGTCTGTACAGGTTAGGTCCCAGTAGTCTGTACAGGTTAGGTCCCTGTAGTCTGTACAGGTTAGGTCCCAATAGTCTGCCCAGGTTAGGTCCCAGTAGTCTGCTGTGGTCTAGGTTAGGTCAGGGTTCATATAGATAGGGTTAGCCAAGACAGGATTGAGTTTAGGTCACCTCTGTACACCCCATCACATCACAGGTACACAACATCCGTCTCTCTGTCTGTCACCCAGCTCAGTTTATATCTGTCAGCCTCTTGGGTAGGATGTGTTATCCTAGTAGGATTCCCACTGCTAGAAGCTGTTCTCTCTCTCTCTCTCCTGAACGTGAATACAATGTTTTATTTGGTCTAGTCGCCCGCATGCCCCCCAATCGCCTCATTTTTAGGACATATATAATAAATTATATACACTCATACACCAAAAAAACACAGAATGGGTTCAAGGCGTGAGCAGGGTTGTCAAGAAGTATGTGTGATATTACCTTAAAAATTGGGTTGAAAATACGTTAGATGTAGCCAAATGACCATAGATCCTGAAGTAGGTGACCATATAGACATTTATGAACACTTGACACACGATGGTTTTATGAAATTATAATAGTTTTTTACTGCAATGCATTTTTCTCTTACGATAACCCATGAAATAACGGAAGCACCGATAAAAATTACCTTAGATGGTCAAAACTTTACTTTAAATGGTCCCAAATTACGCTAATCTAGAGTAATTACCTTAAAAATGAGACTAACCCTATCTATATGAACCCTGTGTTAGGTTAGGTTAGCTTAAGTCAAGTTAGGTCATGTCAGGTTAGGGTAGGTCAGGTCAGGTCAGACTAATTTGAATATGACCTATCTTAGAAATGGGGCATTTATGAAGAAAATGGTAATAGAAAATAATCATGATAAATAATAACCTTTCTTCTTTTTTTTCCTCACCCCCCCCACTCTCACACTTCTCTCTCACCCCCCACTCCCTTCCCCCTCACACACACACACACACACACATTTTCACTCACACACCCTCCCCCCTCTCTACCACCCCCACTCCCAACCCCCCACACACACAAACCGATTATTATTATTATTTATTATTATTATTATTTATTATTATTATTATTTATTATTATTATTATTATTATTATTATTATTATTATTATTATTATTACAGAGTTAGTGATGGTTTGCCAGCAGTATCAGCACTTCACTACATTAACTACAACACATTTCAGTCCAAATATCTACATGCCTTTCAACCCAAGAATATTTTACTCTTCATACAAGATGCTGTAAGTATTATTATGTCTTTTTCTCTCTATTTATGAATAATTAATATTTTTCTTGCATGTCTCATATTTACTTGTATTTTGGTTGTTATTCCAGTTCCAAATTTATCGTAGTCTTAAAATCCAAACAAAATACATCTGTTGTATTTATTGTAATTTGTATCTGTTGTAATATTAGAGCAGGAAGCCATTTATTACAAATATGTACTTCTGTTAAGAAAGATTAGGTCTGTATGTGTGACAGAGGCCATCAGCCAATCAGCAACCAGTATTTATACCCGCCAAGGTTTACACCTCCTGCCAGTGGACAGCCATAAAGGAATGCATTATACCATTATTATTATTATTACAGTTAAGTATTTATTGAGGATTTATCATCATTACTACCATGATTATTATTATTATTACTATTATATTATTATTATTACAGTTAAGTATTTATTGAGGATTTATCATCATTACTACCCTGATTATTATTATTACTATTATTAATGTTATAATTCTTCGACAGTTAAGTATTGAGGATTTATCCAGCCATGAGAGTGAGTTTCAACATGTGAATCGTTTAATGTCAGAAGGACATAGTCTATACCTACCTAATGTTGAAGATGCTGCACACCTTGCACATGACCTGCCTACACATGGATACTCTGTAAGTGTATGTGTGTATGTATATATATATGAGAGAGAATAAGAAAGAGAAGGAGAGTGTGTGTGATAGAGAATGTGTGTGTGAGATAGAGAGAGAGTGATTGTATGTATGTGTGTGTGTAAGAGAAAGAGAGAGAGTGTGTATGTGTGTGTGTGTGTGTGAGAGAGAGAGAGAGAGAGAAATAATTACTGCCAGTGTACTGTACACATATATAGTACATGTACACACAATCATTATACATCCATCTGTGTGTAAGGTTGGAGTAGTACTAACACAGTACTCTGCCTGAGAGAGATGGTTAATGTGAGCAGTGCTTGTATTGTCTGTATGTGTGTTACCTAGAGAGGGTTGTTGGTGCCCGGGTATAAATATTGTTATGGTGCCCCAATAGGTGATGTGATGGTGTGTGTGTGTGTGTGTGTGACAAGTCTAATCAGCTAGGGGGTTCTAGGAGTATCATACAACCAATTTAAAGCCACACATTTCTCAGCTACATAAACGAAGCCTTTATAATTATAGTTTATGTATGTTATTTATACCATCTACTCGTTTCTCGTTTCCTCCCGTCACCCCAGCATTCCCAAAAATTGAATTTTTCCCCAACTTCAAATTGGCAATTGGCGTCCCCCTAAATGCTTCGCCCAGGGACATATGTACCCCCCCAGCCCCCCCCCCCCTCCTTCACGACACCACTGTGGGTGTAAGTTGTCATTGTCACCAGTAGTCAGTAACAATGTGTGTGTCAGTGTTGTGTTGTGTTGTGTGTTGTGTTGTGTTGGACTGGTGTACAATGTGTTGTGTGAAAGGTTATATTAAACTCCATTATATGTTAAAACATATTGTTCCCAAACACTGATGTGAAAGCAGCCTTAGAGAGAGAGAGAGACTTAATGAGTATGTATGTATGTATCAATATATATTTCTTTCTGTTCCAGGTTGTATATATGTCTGTATGTATAATAATTCTTTCTCTTACTTCCAGGTTGAAGTACTGGAGCCTGGAATCCCTGTAGCTGGACTTAACCTTAAACAAGAAGATAATAACCTTATTGTGGTTAAACTTCCTTCAACACTAACTAACCCCAGTAGGAAACGAGCTCTACAGAAAGCTGGTATGTGTGTGTAATAATAATAATGACAATAATAATTAATTGGTTGGTAGAGTGAGGACTTGGTGAAAGTGTGGCAAAATTGAGAGCCCTTGATTTTGGACCTACTGCTCAAATGGTGAGTTTTATGAATACAGCCATCACTCAAGTACCATTAGAAGCAGAAATGTATACTGTGTGTGTGTGAGGGAGTGTGTGTGAAAGAAGTAGAGAGTGAGAGAGAAGGAGGAGTAGAGTGTGTGTGTGTGTGTGAAAGAAGTAGAGATACTTTACATGTGTGTGTGTGTTTGAAAGAAATAAAGAGTTGTGTGTGTGAGAGAGAGAAGAGTGGTGAGTAATACTATGCGTGTGTGTGTGTGTGTGAGAGAAGAGGTGGGGAGGAGGTGTATGTGTGTATTACCTAGATATGTAAATTTTCATTATTATATTGTTATTATTAATATTAATATTATTAAATTATTGTCATTATTGTTACCATCAATATCAAATTTTCATTATTATTATTAAGATTATTACCATTCCATTAGTATCATTATCATCATCATCATTATTACTATATCATCATCATTATTATTATTATTATTATTACCAGGTATATTATTATTTTATTTGTATTGTTATTTATTATTATTATTATTATTGTTTTCAGATGAGGTAATCGTCAATGTGATTTCCAAGATTGGTGAACAGCGAGAATTTACTGTGATATTTACTGGAATGAAACCCTCTGTGGTGAGTATGTATGTATGTATATATACACACACATACATACATATGCATATACATATATATACTGTACAAGCATACACACACACAAACACACACAGAAAGACACGCACACACATACAGAGAATACTGTAGTACACACACACAAACACACTGTCACTCTTTCTCTCACTCTCTCCACACACACACACCACACACACACACACACACACACACACACACACACACACACACACACACACACAGGAAGACAGAGATTAGTACACACACACACATAAAGACAGAGATTGGTACACACACACACACTAAAGCACATGTCAAAAACCAGGGATGAGTTGTGGCATACTGCAGGTCAGTTTATGTGTGTATGGGTTGGCCTTTAGTCTAGGTGTGAGTTATACACCAAATGTGATGGTGTTTGGAATAGAAGCAGTATTGTCTCTGTTTTAATAATGTAAGGTTCATCAACAGTTTGTAGTAGTGTTTCAGGGTTCATATACAAATAATTCAATCACTCAATAGTTTGGTGTGGGAAAAATGTTGTCTACTTAGCAGACATTGTGTTAGCTGTGTGTTAATAATACCACAGGTACACTGTGAAACACAGTGTACCAATGTTGGTAAGGAAGAGATGTTGTTAGGGTGTTGTATGTTTTTTTTTTTTCTCTCACACACACACAAAGACAAACACACACATAAACAATAATATCATTAAATTAACTTTCTCTCTGTGTATTTGTATATGTCCCTCTCTCTCTCTCTCTCTCTCCCTCTTTCTCTTTCTCCCTCCCCCTCTCTCTCTCTCCACACTACTATTACTTCCACCCCTTCTCTACCCCTCTACACACACACTAACCCCCCCCCCCCCTCCCCCCACACAGGAGAACAAGGGTGAGGAGCAGTATGAGGAGAGGAAGAGAGTGTCACGTTCCTTACAACAGACCAAACCAACCTACCCTGTTGGTTTTCACTATAGTAAATGTGTGTATATATATTTCTTCAATGATATGGTACTCAACTCATACCATGGAAACAAGACTACCATCGATCCGTGAGTATTGTGTGTGTGTGTGTGTGTGAGAGAGAGAGAGAGAGAGGGAGGGAGGGAGAGAGAGTGAGTGAGTGTATGTGTAGGGAGAGAGAGAGAGAGAATGTATGTGTATGTGAAAAAAGTAGAAAGAGAGAGAATGTATGTGTGAGAGAGAGAAAGACTGTGTGTGTGTGTGTGTGTTTGTAAGAGAGAGAATGTATGTGTATGTGAAAAAACTAGAAAGAGAGAGAGAATGTAAATGTATGTGTGTAGAGAGAGAGAGACTATATATGTGTGTGTGTGTGTGTGAAAGAGAGAGAGAGACTGTGTGTGTAGAGAGAGAGAGTGTATGTATGTGTGTGTATGTATAGAGAGAGAAAATAAGTGTGTAAGTGTGTGTAATAATAATAATGTTGAATAAAATGAAGAATAAAATATATTACATCATAATAGTAATAATAATAAAAATAATGTTGAAGATAAAAAAATAATAAAAATAATGATAATAAAAATAAATATGTTGAAGATAAAAAATAATAAAAATAATAGTAATAATAATAATAAAAATAACACTAATAATAATAATAATAATAATAATAATAACAATAATAAAACCAATAATAATAATAATAACAATAATAATAATAATAATAATAGTAATAATAGTAATAATAATAATAAAACCAATAATAATAAATACAGTATGTTGAAGATAAAAAATAATAACAATAACAATAACAATAATAACAACAACAATAATAATAACAATAATAATAATAATAATAGTAATAATAAAAATAACACTAATAATAATAATAGTAATAATAATAATAAAACCAATAATAATAACAATAATAACAATAATAATAATAATAATAATAAATACAGTATGTTGAAGATAAAAAATAATAATAATAATAACAACAATAACAACAATAATAATACTAACGTTCTCCGCATCCCAGTAAGCCGATCTCGTCCAACACCATCAATGAATCGTTGGCCATGGATGAAGGAGAGTTGACGGGAGACTGTAACTCCAAACATCAGTCCATTACACTCAAATATCATAATGTCGTTATTAATAATGACACACACAGTCAACTCGACCTACAGTAAGTATTGATTTAAGATTAATAGTCATAATAATAATAGTGGTAATAGTAATAATAATAATAATACCAATAATAATAGTAATGATAATAATAATACATACATACATGCATATATATACTATTATCATTATTATTTTTATTATTATTATTATTATTATTTTTATTATTATTATTATTATTATAGAAAGACAAACCTTCAGTATGTATATAATAATAATAGTAATAATAGTAATATCAATAATAATAATAGTGATAATAATAATACCAATACTGGTAATAATAATAATACTATGTTCTCTATATTTAATAATAATAATAATTCTAATATTTTCTCTTATTTTTCAGTTTTCATTTCCAACTTGTGGGTGATGAATGGACGTTTACATATGTACACACCATCCTTACACCAGGCACCACTGATACTGTTGACTTTAAGGTGAGTGTGTGTGTGTGTGTGTTGTGTTGGACTGGTGTACAATGTGTTGTGTGAACGTTTACATTTAACTCCATTATAATTATGTTAAAACATCACATTCCCAAACACTGATGTGAGAGCAGCCTAGAGTTATAAAGATGTCTCAATGTTGACAATGGTTGGGAAAATGAACTTATTGGTTACTGTGTGTAGTTACTGTCTAATACTCCTTGTATCCTACATAGTACTGTATATTTATAATTACACTTACACAAACTAACACACACACAGACACACACACACACACTAAACTAATCCATTCTCTCTCTCTCTCACTCTCTCTCTAATCTCTCCCTCTCTCTCTGATTCCAGCCGGTGAACTCTGACATAACCGGTATACCGATCCGTATGTCGTACTCGTGTTCACAGAAGATTACACTACGTTCCAATAATACCGACACAGGGAAGGAAATAGTGTATGACTTGGTACTCAATGGTGTACAGGTAAGAGTAGTAGTAGTAGTAGTAGTAGTAGTGTTAGTATTATTATTATTACTCCACAGAGTGTAAGAGTATGTAAAGGAGAGTAACATGAGGGGGAGGGGAGGGTTGGAACAAGTAAGGAGGGAGTGTTGGAACAGGGAAGACTGGACACACTTCTGTCGTGGCCACACCCTTGGAGGGAACCAGGCATCAGAGCTATAGATAGATAGATATTATTAAATAATAATAATATTACTACTATAAACTACAAATTTATATATATATATATAGTTGTAGTAGTAATAGTGTTATTATTATTATTATTCTGGGTAACACATTAGTAGAGGTTGTGGCTACAATTCTTTAGTCCAGTATTGGGTCCTTTGCTTGGGACGGGTTATAAAGGCAATGATATCACTGATGTAAACAGCAGCAGGAGGGGGGGGGGAGGGGGTTGGAGGTGTTACTACTTATATAACCATAGCCAAAGTTGACTCAGGACTCATTTGTGTGTATAGGTGTGTGTGTGTCACTCATTATCCTTGTAATGTGTTGGTATAATTATTGTGTTTGATATACACAGTATGTTACTACACTCTGTACCATTAACTTACACTCATTATAACCTTTAATAGTACAGTAGTAGTAGTAATATTATTACTATTATTATTATATGTGTATGTATGTACAATTTCCCAGGAAAAGATTGTAACCAAATTTGGTGTGTGTGTGTCAATGTCTGGCAGACGGTCCAAAGTAAACACTGATATTGTATTAATGAATTATTCACAACCTATAGTTGTTAGCATTAATATAATTAGCTGAAGGCAATAACATTCATCTATACAAAGGTTTATAGGTTGTGAGTGATTCATTGATAAAATACCAGTGTTTACTATGTAACACACAAACAAATTTGGTTGCAGTCTTTCCTTGGGTAACTGTATGTGTGTATAGTAACCTACTCTCTCTCTCTCTCTCATACCAAAACAGATGCAGCTTATGTATATATATATATATATTTATTTAAGTTTGTTTCTTCCCCTAACAGATGCATATATATATATTTATTTAACTTTGTTTGTTCCCCAACAGATGCAGCCTAACACTGAGAACTTCCCGAGTATAAGGTTCAGTGGTGCCTGGGATTGTGTAGGATTCTTTACTGTACCAATATTATCCAGTGTGTTTGTGTCCTTCTTACTCTTACTTATACTCTCTATGGGAATGTATATGTTGGCTGATATTAACACTATGGATAGATTTGATGATCCGAAGAGGCCGGCCATTATTGTACCCACAGCTGCTACAGATTAGAGAAACTGACACACAGATAGACACACAGACAGAAAGGAGGGATGAAACAGAGAGAGAGAGAGAGAGAGAGGGAGGAAAGACAGATAGAGAAGAGAGAGAGAGAATGGAGGAAAGACAGAGATAGAGAGAGAAACTGAGAGAAGTGAAGGGTTTTTGAGAGACAGAGAGGGAGAGAGAGAGGATGTGTGTGTGTGTAAGAGAGAGTGTGTGTGTGTGTAAGAGAGAGTGTGTGTGTGTGTAAGAGAGAGTGTGTGTGTGAGAGAGAGAGAGGGTGTGTGTGTGAGAGAGAGAGAGGGTGTGTGTGTGAGAGAGAGATGGAGAGATGAAGGCTTTAGGAGAGATAATAATTAATATATTGTATTAATAAATCATGTGTAATTTTGGAGATGATTTTTGACATGTTAAATTTGTTCCTTATTTTTGAGAAACTGTAAAATTTATCATTGATTTTGAAATAGAGGAATTAAATATTAAATAAATATTAATAGTTTACAGAAATAATAATGATATTAATTAGTATTGTGAATATAGAAAGATAAATAGAGGAATTATTATTGATAGTTTACTGTAAAAATAATAATAATAAAAATAAAATAATAATATTGTAAATTAATTTGATAAAGATTAATAATTATTAGTATTGAAAATATACAATAATAATAAAAATAAATTTGAAATAAACTTAACATAATTTTTTTTAAATTTTGAAATGCGTTAATTAAAGAAACAGGAAATTATTATTATTATTATTATCGTAAATAAATGAATGTATCAATAAATTTGGTAATGTATTAATATTGTAGTTATGATAAAATGTATGTGTATATTGTATATGTATATTTATGTATATTATAATACAGTATATACAAATTTATTGGGTGTATATATATAACTATTTAGCACAAAAATATACATACATACATACATATTTAAAAATGTGTATATGTATGAAAACACATACATACATATTTAAAAATGTATTGTTTTGTATGTATGTATGTATATGTGTATTAATATTAAGTATACAGAATTATAATATACATAATATATACAAAATTATTGGGTGTATATAATTATATAGCACAAACATACACACATACATATTTAAAAATGTGTATTATTGTATATGTATGTGTGTATGTCTAGGAAATATCTATATGTATATTAACATTCCATACACATTATTGTATTAATGTGTATGTATTCAAAATCCCCCCTCCCCCCTCAATTCAAACATACAGTAATATATGTGTGTATGTGGGTGTGTATGTATGTATGTGGGTATGTATGTATGTATTCAAAATCCCTCTTCCCCCCCCAATCCCTCAATTCAAAACATACATGCATATAAATTTAGTGTGTATATGTATGTATTCAAAACATACAAGTTTCATATGTATGTATGTATTCAAAATCTCCCAATCCCTAAATTCAAAACATACATACATTAATATGAATTTAGTATATGTATGTATGCATATATATATGTGTGTGTGTATGTATTCAACCCCCCCCCCCAAATCCCTCAATTCAAAAATACAAACATATAAATTTGATGTATATTCCAAAAACACACTATGTATGATTTAAATTCAGTGTTTATTTCAAAAACTTAATAACTTATAAATAATAATAATAATGAATGAATTAACACTTGTATACAAACATACATACAAACAAATAATAATAATAATGGACTAAATTGTACCATAAGATTAACTATTATTAATTATTATTTATTATAATTATTATTATTTTGGTTAATATCTATTTCTTTGAGGTAAAATTTCTCTCTATTTCTATCTCTCTTTTTACTTCTTTCTTTACCTTTCTTTTACTTTCTCTCTCTATCTCTCTCCAAATATAATAATAATAATAATAATAATAATTTCTAATATTACATTGTACAGTTCTAGGCTAAAGTTAATATTATTATTGTTGTGGTAATATTTTAATACAGACATACATACAGAAACTTTCATTTGGTGGTTGTGTATGTTTTAATCTATACATACACTTTAATTTGGTGTATTAGTATGTATGTATGTATGAGTATATTAATCTATACATACATACATACAGTGGTTGTAATTATTGTATGTATGTATGTGTGTATTGAAGGAATTAAATTGCTCCAAACATACACACACACACACACACATACAAAACTATTCAATTAAATGTTAACTAATAATAATCATTTTGTGGTAGAAAATACATACATACACACACACCTATTTACATTAATGCATTTGTGTGTGTGTGTGTGTATATGTATGTGTACACTATACATACATACACATATGCCTTGTGTATGTATGTGTACACTATACATACTTACACATATGCCTTGTGTATGTACAGTAAACTCTATACATACATACATACACACACACATCTATGCCTTGTGTATGTATGTATGTATATATATGTATGTGTGTACAATATTACATACTCATATACAAGGTTCACTGTACACACACACACACACAGTAGAGTGTATTAATGGTGTATTAAATCTATACATAATAATAATGTATATGTTGGTTGGTCAAAAATAATAAACATAAAAATAATAATTAATTGTTTCGCTATCCTTATTATTATTCATATAAAAATAATAGTCGTTTATTATTATATAAAAAAAAAGAGTAATTATTTATCATTATTATTCTATTAAACAAACTTAATAATAAATTGTTTGTTTAATCTTATAATAATTATTACTCGATACTGAAGTAATAGTGTGTGTGTGACTATGTGTAAAGTGTATATATGTGTGTATGTATGACTTTATTAACTAGTAGTTAGTCTGTTTCTTAGCACATGTATGAGTGCTACAAAATCCTCCAATGCCCAACTCAATTATACACTGAGGTGTATATATAGTTACTGTATATGTATATATGTGAGTCTGTATGTATTTAAATGTCTGTGTATATATATATATATGTGTGTGTGGTTATATGTATTTAAATGTATGTACAGTCGTGGACAATTATGTCTCGACACGTTGACATAAAAGTAATGTGATCCGTTACTCCAATATTGTGTTGAGTGTTTGGTGGCCAATACTAACAGTGTTGACATTCACATCAAGGCAACACTCATAGAAACTCTACACACAACAACACAATGCTTGGGGAGTTTACACACACTACTACACGTGTCCAGACATAATTGTCCGCAACTGTACTTGTATGTACATATGTATTTAAATGTATGTACCTGTATGTACAGTTGGACACAGGAATTCGAGGTACAGCCCAAGTGAAAGATGGTCAATTTCTCCCAATATCAAGTTCCTTAGTGCCAAATAGGAGACAGACATTAGGGGCAGAAGTCAGTATTGAGGATGGTAATAAAAAGCAACTACCTCATAATAGACACTGGTTACTCAAATGGGACAAGTATATTTCACCTGGGCTGTAGCACAATTCCTGTGTCCAACTGTACATATGTATTTAAATGTATGTATATATGTATTTAAATGTATATGAATGTATTTAAATGTATGTAGGCTGTATATATATATGTATTTAAATGTATGTATTCAAATGTGTGTGTGTGTGTATATATTATTTAAATCCTTTAAGGTCTTCTTTTATCTTCCAATGCATCAGGTCCATACAGGTAATGGCGTCCTCAGCACTGTCATGACCTGAAACTAATTAAAACAAAAACATTAAGTATTTAGTAGTAGTAGTATTTTAATTGTCATTATTTTTATTATTATTATTATTGTTATTATGAAGAAAGATATTTATTTGTCTAAGTAAAACTGAGAGAAACAAAAATGGCTGCAATGTTTGTTATGTTCATTTATGTTTAATTAAGGGTGGGTGGGAGGAGGGGACAGGCTTGGAGGGGGTTTTCGGGGTGCTGGAGTAGGGGGACAGGCTTTCTACCAACCCCAAGCCTGTCCCCCTACTCCCACACCCCCTTTAAAGATATTGTAGTCAATGAATATAAACATGGACATAATTTGTTTATATAAATTAACAAATAAAGATTTTCTCTGCATCCCTGGATCATATAATAAATTAATAAAGGGTTAATTTAAATGTTTATATCAACAAGTTAATGAAGGGTTAATTTAAATGTATGGACCATGTTAGATTAAATGAAATAGACTATAGTACTACCACTACCATCACTACTACTACTACTATTACCACTACCACTATTACTACTACTACCACCACTACTACTACTACTACTACCACCACTACCACTACTACTACCACCACCACCACCACTACTACCACCACTACCACTACTACTACCACCACTACCACTACCACTACTACCACCACTACCACCACTACTGCCATTACTTACCATCATTTTGTATAATTCTTTTAAGATATTCTGATGCTAGGTTCCTTAGTGCCTTCTTACATGGAGGTCCCATCTTATGTGGAAATACTACACTTGTATCCACCACTGTATCATGTATTATCTGTATGAAGGGGAGTATACATTATTATACATACAGTATACAGATAGATATATACTCATACATATATATATATATATATATATATATATATATATATATATATATATATATATACACATTTATATTAAAAATAGTTCCTTCTCTATAATATATATACATATACACACACATACGTACATACAGACAGATACATTATTATACATAGATACATACACACATATAGTTCCTTCTCTCTCCATAACATATACATACATATAAATATACATGTATATACAGACACATACATACAAAATATAGTTCCTTCTCGCTCTATTCCACGCATACATATACATACATACATATATATATATATACTACAATTGTATCTACCACTGTATCATATATTATCTGTATGAAAGAGAAGAAATTATTATATATATATACATACAGTACACACATAAAATTATTTATTTTATAATAAACAAAATACTGTAGATATAAATAGGTAAATACACACACGTTTAATATTTTCCAAACACAAACACACACACAAATTTTACAATATCTACCACACATTCTTTCTCTCCCTCTCCCTTTCTTTCACACACACACACACACACACACACACACAGAGGTTTTCAAATACAGTATCTACCACACATTTTTTTCGTTTTGTTCCCTCTTTCTCTCTCTCTGACACACACACACACATTTCTTTTAAGTAACAAGGGACAGTGGAGTGGGTTGCCATCTCTGTCTCTCTCTCAAAAAAAACTTCATTTCTCTCTCTCTCTCTCTCACCAAATAATGACTATAGTCGTCCACACGGAAACTGGCGGCTGAAGGTGTGGTCTGAGTGGGTATTTCCCCAAGCAGTGTTGCCACATCTGGCTTTCCGACCCACATCACTCAGTCAAAAATCACACCGAATGGCAGAGTTTTTGTAGAGTGGTGCACTTAGGTGGGGTTCTCACCAATATGTTTGTACGGAGTCCGTTCATGTTGATGACGTCACCAACACAACGTCCAGACGGACACAGAGGAGTTGAGCGACGTTTCCTGCCTGTTTCTTCACCACATCAACCAAGGCCAAGAGATATATCTCTTGGCCTTGACATCAACAACAAGCGACTATGGCCGAGTTTTTACCGGAGATGGACCAGGATTTACTAAAGACATAAAATAATAACCAATAAACTAGATACCATATCAGCCTATTAAAAATGTGGATGTTTTCTAGTACTTTTAATTACAACCTATATATATGCATTTACATTACAAATATTATTTAGAATCATGGATGATATCAAATAATTTTTTAATTCAATCATTTTGTTGTACCTGGTCTTCAACTTTTAATAATTGTGTTTTAATGTAGTGAGCAACTACAACCACAGTGTATATACTCAAGTACAGTGGACTCTCCAATAACGCGGTTTTGAGTAACGCGTTTTTGATTCAACGCGGTATAATATATAGGGGGGATATGATTAAATAACATTATTTGTTCGATTTAACGCGGCCACGCTCACCCGCTTACCCACACTACTTTTGGCGGGAAGCAGGGTGAGCTGCTCAGGCCCGCTCTCTGACCAAACAGACACGACTTGATCAATTCTTTTAAAAGGAAGACAGATGTGGTGTCAGAGGAAGGTAACACGAGTGTGGAAGGAGAGCGAGGAGGTGTGGAGGGAGAGTGGGGTGTGGAAGGAGAGCGGAGTGAGGAAGGAGAGCGGGATGTGGAGGAAACACAGAGTGAGGAGGGAGAGCGGGGTAGGGAGGGAGAGAGGGGTGGGGAGGGAGAGAGGGGTGGGGAGGGAGAGCGGGGTGGGGAGGGAGAGCGGGGTGGGGAGGGAGAGAGGGGTGGGGAGGGAGAGCGGGGTAGGGAGGGAGAGAGGGGTGGGGAGGGAGAGAGGGGTGGGGAGGGAGAGCGGGATGGGGAGGGAGAGAGGGGTGGGGAGGGAGAGCGGGGTGGGGAGGGAGAGCGGGGTGGGGAGGGAGAGCGGGGTGAGTAGGCAGACTGGAGTGACGAGTGTTAAATGTGAAGGAAAGTGTACCGTTACTTTACAAATATAAATAAAACGAGAATGTGGGTTTTTGTTGTTTGAGTCACCAACTACATACTTTAGTTTGACTCTACTATTCATACATTAGAGTAACAAAATCCCCAAAAGGTAGACTTTTGCATTGTCCAGGAACGCAACCCCCACTATTACCATTGTTTCCTATGCGGAAATTAAGTTTAAATAACGCGTTTTTTAATAACGCGACGTCTCCAGGAACGTAACTACCGCGTTATTGGAGAGTCCACTGTATATACACTGAGTATATACACTGTGGCTACAACTGTTGTTTTGGCTGGTAGGCTGTATGTTTACCCAGCACCAGAGTGCTGTGTTGCCAACCCTACAGTTCCAATGTACATTATTATTAATCGTACATAAATTGACGAACTATACACAAATATATTATGATTATTATTTTATTTACATAAAATCGTATCATTTTGCGAACAAATAAGTTTAATTCATATTATGTTC
This sequence comes from Petrolisthes manimaculis, assembly GCA_034508575.1. NCBI lineage: Eukaryota > Metazoa > Arthropoda > Malacostraca > Decapoda > Porcellanidae > Petrolisthes > Petrolisthes manimaculis. The sequence continues at coordinate 51,713 of JAWZYT010001466.1, read as the reverse complement.
ATATGTTGAGGAGTCAACAACATTATAAACGGACAACACAGCCAACGTTGCTACACAAAAAGATGAATTCAGTTCATCCTCAACGTTGGACGTGGTCCGTCTACGTGAGGTCATGACACACCACATTCCCACTGTTTGTGTACATACACGGACGTTGGTGACGTCATCAACGTGAACGGACTCCGTACAAACGGACTGCAAACGTATTGGTGAGAACCCAGCCTTACTCTATAAACACATGGTGAGGGAGGAGTCACAAAATTAATGAAATGAGTGAGGTGAGGCTGAGGTGACTTCTCCTTTGAGGCGTCTTCTATTTATGTCATATCAACCCTGGTGAGGCAACCCGGTTGCTGGAATCGTCAATGTGGCATGTTCTATTTACACCAGTCAACCCAGTTCACCCCAACCCAGGTTACTCTCAGAGCAACTTGAACCAACCCAATGTAATAGTAGTAGTAGTAGTGGGTTACGTGGTGATATCTGACAACTTGTACAGGTTGTTCATCAGCTGACGCACCAAAAACAAACACTGGTAATCCCTCTTGCAGAAATATATGACATTTTAGCATAACACGAGACATTATCTTCAAAATACATAAAGGAAATATTATTTTGTAGTGGCATGAGTACCGTAATGAGTAACATTTGAGGGAAATGTCTATTAATGTTTACAAACAAAGGAATATCAACCCGGGTTGGTGGTCGGCGTGTTCTATTTACACCAGACAACCCGGGTTTTTCGGAGCAACCCGGGTTGATCGACTGGCATAAATAGAAGACGCCTTTAGACTCCACAATGGAAGGACCAACACCCACTACTCAACAACCACATTGGCTCCATAGTCACGAGAAGGAAATAATTTACTATATAAATTCATACTTTACAGAAGAAAAGAATAACGGAGGACCACTGATCTCGTCACGTCTTCCTTCTACACACACACACACACACACACACACACACATGTACGTCATAGCCCTTCCCTACTTACACCTGCCATTAATCCTTACCTCAACTGAGTTCTGACCTCACCCTACCCAACACCCTACCTGAAAATTTAAGGAGTTCCCTTCCCTCCCCCCAACACACACGAGGGAGGCAAGCTGAAGGGGTATGTACAAATTATAATAAAATGTACAAATATTAAACAGACATAAAATAATTATTAAAAAGTGGATAATATTTCAGAAGCACATCACTATATAGAGGGACAAACAAACACATAAAATATATACTCTCACATTTTAAAATATCTACCACACATTTTCTTATTTTTATTTTAACACTCTTTCTCTTTCTCACACACACACACACACTATATTTTCAGCTCCAGGCTGCCACTCTCATTAATAAAACCTTTTATCATTATTATTATCATCTACACATACCTTCAATGCGTGTAAGTCACTCTCCAGACTGTGTCCAATAAGTATAGTTTTATCAGAGAATCTTGTAAGTAATGATGCTTGTACATCACTTATACTTGTATGTATGTCACTCATATCACTCTCGGTTATACCGGAAAACCTGTGTGGCAGAAACAGACAATTTGTTTTCATTAATTAATTCCGTTCATAGAGAGGAATATAATTTATATTATATCAAATTAAAATATACATAAAGATGACAATATTATTATATTAACCAGTGAAACAAATTTATATATATATATATATATACATAGATACTATAATTTTTTGTTGAAGTCAACATCACTATAATGTTTAACTATGTTCATTATAGTGTTTTTTATTTTATAAAGTACTTTCTTATTTGAGTGAGTGAGAGAAAAAATAAATGTATCCATATTTGTTCAGTAATTGACATGTTGAGGTGAAGTTAAAATGTTGGTGAAAACCCACAACTTTATTAACTTGAAGTAAATAATATAGAGATTATAGAGTATAGATTATAGATTATTGACACCCAAACTGTGAGTGTTTCACCTCCTGGTGGTGAGGGTTCTTGAGGATGGACTGGTGTAGTAGTTGTGTTGTGTACACTTGTGGTATTATTCCACCAATCATGACCCAGGTACACTCCACTTGGGACCATAAACACCCTGACCACCAACCTAAACTCATCACTCACTACTACACCTACATACACACCATCACTACTACACTACACCAGTCCATCCAGAAGAAGTCTCACCAGGAGCAGAGAAACTCACAGTTTGGTTGTCAATAGTCTATAGTCTCTATATTATTACTTCAACTTCATAAAGTTGTGGGTTTTCACCAACATTCTGACTTCACCTCAGCATGGGGGGGGGGGGGGTACATATGTCCCTGGGGGCAGCATATAGGGGGGGCGCCAATTGCCAATTTGAAGTTGGGGAAAAAATCAATAAATTAGATGAACAATTAATTTTTAAGGACTAAAGATTTAAAAAGATTACTTTCCAAGTGGCTTTAAATTGGTTCTATGAGTACTGCTAGAACCCCCCCCCCCCCCAGCTGACACCCCTCCCCCCTCACCATCACACCCCTTATTGGTGCACCTTTGTCCCCGGGTGCCAACAACCCATGTGACGCCACTGTGTGTGTGTGTGAAAAAAAACACTATATTTGTGTGTGTGTGTTGGAGAGACTATAATTATGTGTATATATATATGTGTGTGAAAGAAAGAAACTCTATGTATGTATAAATAAAATCCAAGTATACATTACCTTGTATTATAATCAATAATAGGGTTGTCTGGTTTAACAAGTTGTTCATATACAACACCACACTCTGGGTTCACAACGGTTATACGAGTTAATTCACAACCATTAGTTGTGTAACTCATTTCACAATCTGTAGGGGAGAGAAAGGTTGTAAATTAGGTTATAAATACACACATACACAAATATATACACATACACAAATACAATCTTTTGTTTATACACATACACACTGACATAATCTCTCTTTCACACACACACACACACATACATACATACATATATATATACTGTATATATATATATACTTATTCTGATATATACATATATACATACAATCCAACCCCATCCTAAATGGGAAAATACGGACGTTAAACGAAAATGATGACACACACAATATCTCTTTCTCTTTCTTTTACACACACAAAATTTTTCTCTTTCTCTCTCTCTCTCTCTCTCTCTATCTTTAACTTACCCAGGGCATAAACACCAGGATTAGTCATATTATCTTTAGGCAGAGTTCTAACATAACCCCTCAGTTTCTCGGGGTTATAATTCTGTGAGACGTGTGTGTTGGCGAGTGCACACCCTGAAGACTGTAGGTCCCCGTCACAACAGTTGTAGCGACTCTCGAAGCCCACGAACGTCCGCCTCTTGTACGGCCGTCCCCAGTGGTGAGGACAGTTGGTGTTGAGTACAGGGAAGCCCCATTTGTCAACTTTGTATAGAGTGTTGCAACGGTCGCAGTATCGCTCCGTTGAACTGGGGCTCAGTTTCTTCCTTCTATCAATCTGTAGGGATAGATGGAAGGTGTTAGGATGTGTTAGAAGGTGTTACGGTGTGTTAGGAGGTGTTACAATGAAGCTGTAGGTGTTAGAAGGTGTTAGAAGGAGAGGAAGGACAAGGAGAAGGACAGGAGGGACAGCTGTAGGTGCTAGAAGGACAAGGGGAGAAGGAAAGGAAGGACAGTAAACAAGTATAAAGGAAATAGAATGAAAGAAGGAACAGAGAGAAGGTATTAGAAGGAAAACAGGAACAGGGAGAAGGTGTTAGAAGGATAGGAATGAAAGGAGGAACAGAGAGAAGGTGTTAGAAGGATAGGAGGGACAGGGAGAAGGTGTTAGAATGAAAGGAATGAGAGAGAGAGGGTGTTGTAACGATTGCAATATATTTCTGTCGAACTGGGACTGATTTTCTTCCTTCTATCAACATGTAGGGATAGATGGAAGGTGTTAGATGGTGTTAGGATGTGTTAGGAGGATAGGAAGGATAGAGAGAAGGTGTTAGAAGGATAAAGAGAAAGTGATACGTACATACTCTCTCTCTATCTCATTCTACACAAACATACATTTTCTATCTTTCTCTCTAAACACACACACATACATTTTCTCTTTCTCTTTACACACACACACACTCTCTCTCTCTCTCTCTCTCTCTCTAAACACACACACTTACACATATTAATGAAATCGTCCCCTATGTAAATTTTCAGTCTCTGACAGCTATGTAAATAAACCGTTAATTATTATTATTTATTATTCTTCCTCTCTCACACACACACACACATACACAGACACACACACTCTCTCTCTTTGTATCTATGTAATTTTCTCTCTCCCTCACACACACACACTTCCCCTCCTGCTCTCTCTCTCTCTCTCTCTACACACACACACACACACACACTTCCCCTCCTGCTCTCTCTCTCTCTCTCTCTACACACACACACACACACTGACCTGTTTAACCACTGCTTTTCCTTTCTCTTCAGGATCAGGGAAGGGATAACCATTGTCTGATAACTGTTCCTCTGTCAGTATATATCTACTCAAGTGTTTATATAAGGCACCATCTGTTGGGGAGAGAGAGAATATTAATATTCTTTATATTATTATGGTCATTATTACTGTAATTGTTATAAAGTAACACACACATTTATATATTTATATATTTATATATATATATATATATATATATATATATATATATATATATATATATATATATACTGTATAACAGTACCAGTTATATGGTAGAACAGAGTATAAGAGTATGTAAAGGAGAGTAACATGAGGGGGAGGGGAGGGCTGTACCAAGTAAGGAGGGAGTGTTGGAACAGAGTGTAAGGCTGCTTTTACACGACCGTTCGGGAACGTGACGTTTTAACATTCAATGGAGGTAAATGGAACCTTTCACACGACGCGTTGCACACGAGTCCAACGCGGCGCAGACGTGCAAACCAACAAGGATGCGCGTGTCCTTATTAACGCATGTGTCGTCACTGACTACTGGTGACAATGAGAGCTTCCACACCAGTGTCTAGGTAACACACATACAGACAGGACACACCAAGGGGCCACACTACTGTTGACCATCTCTCTCAGGTGTGTGGGTGAGAGGCGAGAGGACTCTGCTAGTCCTGTTCCAATCTTACACACAGATGGATGGATGACATTTGTGTGTACATGTACTACATTTGTGTACAGTACACTGGCAGACACTTATTTCTGGTGTGTAGTACATTCAAGTATGATATACGGTATAGTCATTGATAGTAAATATGCATATATATTTCAGTATAATAATTGTTATAAGGTACATACATACATACATACATCAAGTAGCCTAATAAAATGAATGAACTAACATTAATGAACTTGGTGGTGCAGTAGTGTGGTGGTGGTGGTGGTGGTGGTGGGACTGTCAACATTGAAACACACACACGTACCAAGTGTGTCCAACGTGGCTACAAAATTCTGACACGTTCTCGAACGCACGTACAAAAACGTCCGTGTGAAAGCAGCCTAAGAGTATGTAAAGGAGAGTAACATGAGGGGGAGGGGAGGGGAGGGCTGGAACAAGTAAGGAGGGAGTGTTGGAACAGGGAAGACTGGAGACTCTTCTGTCGTGGTCACACCCTTGGGGGGAGTTCCCGGAGGGAGTGAGGCGTCGGAGTTATAGATAGATAGATAGAACAGTACACACATTATACAAACATTTTACACACACACACAAAAACACAATTTCTTACCTTTCAGTTTCCCCATATTCATGCCGGCACTTTTTTTAGGTTTTTCAATACTCCATGAACCCTTCTGACCTCCACCAGCCAACACATTGAAGTGGGAGAGTGTTACATGGTTGGGGTTGGTGGGGTGGGGGGTGCGGGGTGTGTGGGTGGGGGTGGGGGGGGTGTAGGTGGAGGTGGAGGGGTGAGAGGTGGTGGTGGTTGAAGTGGAATCGTCACTCGCTGGAAATATAGATTATTATTAGTAGTAGTAGTAGTAGTATTGTTGTTATTATTATTATTACTTGGCGAAATTTCACCAAGTATGTTGCTCTATGATGTTGTGTGTTTGTGTGTATGTCTGTAGCTTGGTGGTCTACAGGTCACAATTCTTGTCTTGAACTTTTTCCCACAGGTAGGCATTAACATTTCTAGGTCACCTATTGTTTGTCAAGGTCAAAAGTAAAGAATCAAGGTCAAAATTATAAAAAAACTGAAAATTGATAAAACCGCAATAATTTCGGTTGTAGAGATCTGATTTTGATCAAACTTTTTCTGTAACCTGCTATGTTATATATATATATATATATATATATATATATATATATATATATATATATATATATATATATATATATATATATATATATATATATATAACCTGGTATGTACATTTGTGGTTATAATGGTACTTGAGTGATGGCTGTATTCCTAAAACTTACCATTGCAGCAGTAGGTCCAAAATCAAAGGCTCTCAATTTTGCCACACTTTCACCAAGTCCTCACTCTATCAGCCAATGTTTATTATGTTGTTGATTTGTTTGGTGTGTGTGTGTGTGTGTGTGTGTGTGTGTGTGTGTGTGTGTGTGTAAGTATATTTTTATCGCTTTTAAAGTACAGTACTAACAGTAACCTGACACCTACAAACATGGATTAGACAGTCTTTAGTTGACAGTTACATCATTTTTAATTTTTCTTTTGAAAACATACATACATACATACACACACACACACAATCTATCTCTCTTTAGTCTCTCTTTTAACACATACAATCTCCCTCTCTCTCCACACACACACACACACACACATACTTTATTATTATTATTATTATTATAATTATTATTATTACCATAAGGTGTATTGTCCATAATTTCTCTAGCCTGTTTCCCCAATAGTGTGTTGTGTTCTGAGCCTCTTTATACACACACACATACAGTCTCTCTCTCTCCACACATACACACACACATACAGTCTCTCTCTCTCCACACATACACAAACATACAGTCTCTCTCTCTCCACACATACAGTCTCTCTCTACACACATACATACATAGTCTCTCTCTCTCTCTCTCTCTCCATACCTTCCATAATTTCTCTAGCCTGTTCTCCAATAGTGTGTTGTGTTCGTAGTCTCTTCACAGCACTCACTGCCAAGTTTAAATATACCATACGACTTGGTGCTCTCTGGAAACACACCCTCTCTTCTGCTACACCCTGGAAGGAAAGATATAGGCTGTATTAGTGGGGGTATGTGTGTATTAAAAAGGTGTATACTCATGTGTGTGTGTATTAAGGTGTGTATGTGTGTATTAAAAAGGTGTATACTCATGTGTGTGTGTGTATTAAGGTGTGCATGTGTTTATTAAAAAGGTGTGTACTCATGTGTGTGTGTGTGTATTAAGGTGTGTATATGTGTATTAAGCATGTATTAAAATGGTTTATACATACTGTATTTACACACACATGTATACTGAAAACACATACAGTATTCTCTTCTGCTACACCCTGAAAACAAAGATATATAATGGGTGTATGATTGTATGTGTGTATTAAAAAGGTGTATACATATTTACACACACACAGTACATGCAAATGGTGAAAGATATACAGTATTTTTGAGTGTCTATGCAAAATAAATACAGTACCTTATTTATATTCTATCACTATGCCTAAAATATAACATGTATAAATTTATATATAGTTTGGTATTATGTAGAATTTTATGCTCTTTTTAATGGTACCATCACCATCTTTCTGGGACTTATGGTTTCTGAGGAAATGGTGGTTGAATTAGAAAAACTTTGGTGTGATTATGAAAAATTAAATAAATACCTCGTTTTTATTTTATCACTATGCCTAAAAAATAATATGTATAAACTTATATATTATTTGGTATTATGTAGAATTTTATGCTCTTTTTAATGGTACCATCGGCATCTTTCTGGGACTTATGGTTACTGAGAAAATGGTGGGTGAATTGGAAAAACTTTGGTGTGATTATGTACACAAGTAAGAGATGGATGAATAAACGAATGAATATTCTAAACAGACTGATGAATAATTTAATGAATAAATGTACAAGTAAGAGAAAAAATGGATGAATAAACATATGAATAAGTAAATAAATGAACTGTATATATACTTACAATATTAAAAGCTTCCTTCTCTGAGCAGAATTTCAGACATTGAAAAACTGAATAATTAAATAACTAACTAATTAAATTAATGAATAACTTAACAAATTAATAAATAAATAACTAATTAAATGAATAAATGAATAAATAAGTAAATACACGATATACTTACAATATTAAATGCTTCCTTCTCTGAGCAGAATTTGAGGCATTCGTCAATAATAGTGTTAAGATATCTCTGTCTTATATTCTGAGGCACCTTACTACCAAACTCTGCTGCTATGATGGGACGACTTAATACACCCTGTAGAGAGAGGAGAAAAGGAGATTAATATTGGCAACACTGACATTAAATTATTCTCATACACACACACACACACACAAACTGCCCAGTGAGGCTGACTTTATTCTATCTATCTATCTATCTATCAATCTATCTATCTTTCCCTGTTCCAACACTCCCTCCTTACTTGTTCAAACCCTACTCTGTCCCCCATGTTACTCTCCTTTACATACTCTTCCACTCTGTTCTGCCATCTTACTGGTGGTCTGCCTCTCACCCCACACCCCACAACTCCACTTCCATACACCTTCTTTACAAACTCATCACTTTACATACACACACACACACACACACACAATACCTTACATACACCTTGTTTACAAACTCCTCACTTTACATACACACACAATACCTTACATACACCTTCTTTACAAACTCCTCACCTTACATACACACACACACTCAATACCTTACATACACCATTACAAACTCCTCACCTTACATACATACACACACATAATATTTTACATATACCTTCTTTACAAACTCCACACCTTGCACTCTCTCAACCACTCCACACTCAATACCAATTGCCTTCTCACTCATACACACACACACTCAATACCACATCTCTCTCACACACACACACATACACATCTCTCACTCATACACACACACACACTCAAAACCAATTGCCTTCTCACTCATACACACACACACTCAATACCACATCTCTCATACACACACACGCACACACACATCTCTCATACATACACACAAACATAAAATCACAATTACACACACACACACACACATACAAACACACTCACACATAAAAGTATACTCTCTCTCACACACACACACACAAACACAAAAACACACAAACTCACAGATTTAGGTGTATGTGCGACCCGCTTGGCTCCCTTGGGTATTGTTTGCGCTGTGGTGCCGTCTGTGTGTGTGTCGAGGTGACCCGACGCCCTGGCCACCTTGGCGGAGAGTTTGGAGGAGGAGGAGGCTTTGGAGGAGGAGGCTTTGGATGAACCTGGAGGGAGTGTTTTAATTTTCTCCCGGGCGTGGAGGAGGGACGTGACATTTGGCACGTGGGAAATGCGACGTTTTTTACCTGTAGAGAAAAATGTGGGGTTTTATTAGGTGACATTTCTGAACTGTAGTTAAAAATTGGGTGTGATTATAGTGGAGAGATGTGTGTGTATATATATATATATATATATATATATATATATATATATACTGTATATAACCCCCAGGGGGTAAGGCTGCTTTCACACCAGCGTTCCCGAACGAGTGTTCTGGAACGCTCTGTTTTAACATTGAATGGAGTTAAATGTAACCTTTTACACAACACATTGTACACCAGTGGTAATGACAGCTTCCACACCAGCCTATAAGTACAGTCGGCAAAAAAAGTTTGGTTACCATCCTTTTAACAATGTGATGTTATGTTGGTACACCTGACTGGTGAGTCAGGTGTGATATGAGTGTGTTAAGGTGTGTTTATGAATGTCCCTGTGGCTTGAGGTGGTCTTGAGGTTGGCAGCTACACTAGATTCTGGGACATTCAAAAACAGCCCAGCTGGACCGTGGGAGACTGACTACAACAACAACAAAGATGGCAGAAAACAGATATTTTTAAATTTGCAACTCTTCTCTCTCGGAGCAATGGAAATTATTATTAACTTTTATTATTAACTCTTTTTTATTATTAACTTTTAACTGAAGCTTTAAGTTGAGTGTATTTACGTTGTTGTTGCTTTAGACACCATTTATCAATGTGTTTGTTTACATTGTGACGTCACTATCCTGCCTTGAGACTGGGTGTAGTCTACTCCACTACTGGCTACACCTGGACTCAAGGCGGGCTACACTGGACTACACCTGGACTCGAGGCAGACTACACTGGACTACACCTGGACTCAAGGCAGACTACAGTTTGGGACATGCAAAAAACACGATTGGGTGCCAGCCTCGAGTCTGTCTTAAGTTTGGGACATTCATAAACGTGACTTTCTATATACTGTACCTCCATAGCCCTCAGTGTTACTCAGTGTGTTATGAACAGACAAGTAGCAATGATGAGGTTTCACTCAGTGCTGTTTTTTCTGGATATTTCAGGGTTATTCTTGTTCTAAAAATTCAAACACATTTCCTTATGTTTAATAATGAATAGATAAATAGTAAGAGTTCTTCAACACTCAAAATTTAATTTAAAAATCAACTAAACTTTTAATTAAAAAAGGTGTCACTTCGGGGCAAAGACAATATGCGTGTGTATATAATGTATGTATGTGTGTATATACGTGTGTGTGTGCATGTGTATATATACATACCAGAAGTTGAACTAGATGTTGGCAACACATCAGTATTACCAACAGCAGTGTGTGTAGGAGTAGACAATGATGAGGTGCTGCTGCCAGGGTGTTTTAATCTCTTCTCTAACTCGGCATTCTTTTCTTTAAGTTCATTGTAACGTTCCAACATTTTCTGTAATAAATAATAATAATAATAATAATAATAATAATAATAATGATAATAATAATGTTAATAATAATAGTAGTAATAGTAGTAATAATAATAATAATGATATATGATAATAGTAATAGTAGTAATAATGATATGTGATAATAATAATAATAATAATAATAGTAATAATAGTAATAGTAATGATAATAGTAATAATAATAATAATATATATGATAATAATACTAATGATAATATATGATGATAGTATATGATAATAATAATAATATATGATAATGATGATAATAATGATGATAATAATACTAATGATAATAATAATTATAATAATGATACATGATAATAATAATAATAAAATACATTATACATTCATTATTCATACACATATATATATATATATATTTTGTTGTTCATACATACAGTACATACATATGTACACATTTCATTATTACATACTGTACATAGGCCTACACATATTTCATTATTACATACATACATACATTCATTATAATACACACACACACTTTATCATTCATACATACATACACACACACACACACTTTTATCATATATATATACACACACACACATACTTCATTATATATATACACACACACATACACACTTCATTATATATATACACACAGACATACACATACATACTTCATTATTCATACACAAATACTTCATCATTCATACATACATACATACACACACACACTTTATCATACATATATATACATACACACACACACATACAAAAGTAATTACAATACCCACCTTATGAGACCTTAACTCCATCTTCTCTCTATCTCTCTCTCTCTCACACACACACTCTCTCTCTCACACTGGCTATTGATTGCTTTGTGTGTGTATGTATGTACATGTATGTATGTTTGTATATTGCAACACTTTAGATACATACACTCTCTCTCTCTCTCTCTCTCTCACACACTGGCTATGTATGTGTGTATGTATGTAGCCTATGTATGTTGCAACACTTTAGATACACACATATACACACACACACATATACATACACGCACATATATACACACACACACATATACATACACACACATATACATACATACATACATACATCTATTATTATTATTATTATTAATATAAGTGTTAATTTAATAGTAGTTGGCATCTCACTATTCCTGTTTTAAACAAGTGAGTTAGCTCTCTCTCTCTCTCTCTCTCTCTCTCTCTCTCTTTTTTTTTTTCTTTCTTTCTTTAACATACTGTACATACTTTTTCACTTTCTGTCTCATTCTCTTTCTTTCTTTCTTTTTATCTTAGTCTCTTTCTTTCTTTAACATACATACTTTCTCTCTCTGTCTCTCTCTCTCTTTTTTTTATTGCATCATTCCTCTCTTTTTTCTTTCTTTTTCTTTCTCTCTTTCTTTCTTTTTCTTTCTTTATTGCATCATTCCTCTCTTTTTTCTTTCTTTTTCTCTCATACACTTTTTCTCTTAGTCTCTTTCTGTTTCTCTCTCTCTTTCTTTTTCTCTCACTCACACCCACATACACACTCTCTCATATACACACACACACTATCTCTCTCTCCCTCCCCCTCTCTCTCATACACACACTCTCTCTCTCCCTCCCTCTCTCTCTCATACACACACACTGTCTCTCTCTCACAAATATACACACTTTCTCTCCATCTCTCTCTCTCTTCCTTTAACAAACATATACACTCTCTCTCTGTCTGTCTTTCTCTCTCTGTCTGTGTTTCTCTGTCTCTAATTAGGCTGCTTTCACAAGGATGATTTTGTACGTGAGTTCGGGAACTTGTCAGATTTTTGTACCTGCGTTCTACACATCTTCGCTACACGTCTGCTTTTATTAATGTTAATTCATTAATTTTATTAGGCTACTTGATGTATGTATGTATGACTTGATGTATACATACATGTACCTTATAACAATTATTATGCTGAAAATATATGTATATTTACTATCAATAACTATAATATATCATACTTGAATGTACTACACACCAGAAATAATTACTGCCAGTGTACTGTACACATATATAGTACATGTACACACAAGTGTTACACATCCATCTGTGTGTAAGGTTGGAGTAGTACTAACACAGTACTGTACTCTGGGCTGTCACCCACCTGAGAGAGATGGTTAATGACAGCTGGGTCTGTCTGTATGTGTGTTATCTAGACACTGGTGTGGAAACTGTCATTACCACCAGTACCCAGTGACAACACATGCATAAGGATGTGTGTCCGTGTTGTGTTGGACTGGTGTACAATGTGTTGTGTGAAAGGTTACATTTAACTCCATTATATGTTAAAATGTCGTGTTCCCGAACGCTCATTCGAGAATGCTCATGTGAAAGCAGCCTAATTACTGTTACTCTCTATTTCTCTCTCACTAACCTGCATGGGTGTAATCCTCGTATTCTTATTAAGGTGTGTCTTTTTTCTGGCAATAATGTTTCCGGTGGTTGTGGTTCTGGCAACTCTTTTTTTGCCAGGCAGGTACTCAGGTTCAGGGCTCTCTCTCTCTCTCTTGGATGTCTGTGTGTCAAAGGGAGAGTGTGAGAGTAGGGGGGGGGGGGGGGGGGGATGGATAGGGAGAGAAAAGGGAGAGGGAAGAGTGAGGAGAGAGTAGGAAAGGAGGGGAGGAGAGAGTAGGAAAGGAGGGGAGGAGAGTTACAAGGACAAGTAGCACCTCAAAAGGTCTTACGACCCATACCAAGGAGGTACCGTAGGTGTAGTAGTAGTTGCTAACTAATAGTGAGAGATAAAGTATAGTAAAGAGAAGGCTCTCCCCACCCACCTCTCCCACCCGCATTGCGGGTATGGAAATGGAAATGTACCTAACCCGGGGGAAAAAAGGCCGGACTAGGAAATTTTTGTACAGGAAAGGAGGAAACAATCCCTATAACTCTACCAGGCTTGGCAGAACTTTGTCTAACTGTTTCTTGAACTGTTCTATCGATGAACTATCAACTACCTCTGCTGGTAGCTGATTCCAGACATTGCAGATTTTATATGTGAAGAAATTACCTAACGTATTATGGCGGAAGCGTTTCAAGTCTAGTTTCCATCCATGGTTTCTAGTTGCATTAGTGTTTAAGCTAAACAGGCACTGATAATCAATGTTTTCATATCCACGAAGGATTTTGAAAACTTCAATTAGTTGACCTCTCAAGCGTCTGGTCTCTAATGAGAAGAGACCTAGTGCCTGCAGCCTTCTCTGGTAGCCCATGTGTCTAATTGATGGGATCAGTTTGGTGGCCCTAGCCTGGACTCTCTCAAGCCTCGCAATGTCTTTCTTGAGAGTCGGCGACCAGAACTGCACAGCATATTCCAGATGTGGCCGAACCAAAGAATTGTACAGAGTGAGGACTATCTCTTTATTTCTAAATCTAAATTGCCTCTTTATATAACCAAGAAGCCTCTGGGCTTTCTTCTCTACTGCGAGGCACTGCTTGGAGAATTTGAGGTCACTGCTGATCAGTACACCTAAGTCTTTCTCCAAGTCAGTACTACTAATTTCACTTCCCAACAGAGAGTAACTGGCTCTCTGGTTGGCTGGGCCTATGTGCATCACTTTACACTTGTCCAAATTGAATGGCATCTGCCATCGTTCAGACCACTTTCCTACTTTCTCTAGGTCTTTATGTAATTGTTCTACCTTTTCAAATGATGAAGCATTACACCCTAACTTGGTGTCATCAGCAAATTTTGCAATTCGACTGACAATGCCCACATCTATATCATTAATGTAGATTATAAAGAGTAGTGGACCTAGAACTGAACCTTGAGGAACCCCACTTGTGACTGTTGCCCAACTTGAGGCTTCCCCATTGATTACTACTCTTTGGCGCCGGTCAGTTAGCCAATTCTCAATCCATTTAGCAAGCATGCCCCTTATTCCCAGTGCACGGGTTTTTGCCATCAACCTCTGATGAGGTACTTTATCAAAGGCTTTCTGAAAGTCCAGATAAAGGATGTCTATTGCCCGGCATTGGTCATACTCAGAAAGCATACCATGGAAAAATTCAATCAAATTGGTCAAACATGAACGCCGACGCCTAAAGCCATGCTGTGAATCATACAATAAATTATATGATTCAAGATGATCTACTATTCTATCTGCAACTATACCCTCCAATACCTTTCCTACTACAGATGTAAGGCTGATTGGACGGTAGTTTCCAGGAAGATGGCGATCTCCCTTTTTAAATATGGGAGTCACATTTGCTTCCTTCCAGTCAGATGGGACCTCTCCTGTTTCAAGTGATATATTGAAGATAGCAGCCAGGTAAGGGGTTACCTGGTCACATACCTCTCGCAAGACCCTAGGAAGAAATTCATCAGGACCGGGAGATTTGTTGACACTTAATTTACCTATTCTGTCTCTAACTTTTGCTTCACTACATTGGACTCTTTCTATGGTAACACCCTCATGAGTAGTGCCTGGCTCAGGGATGTTACCCCCATCTTCTCGGGTGAACACTGATGAGAAATGGGAATTTAAAATGTCTGCCATCTCTTCATCAGAGTTTTGCAAGACACCGTTCCCATCATGCAATGGGCCTATCTTGTTTCTAATTGGTTTTCTGCTATTTACATAACCAAAAAACTCCTTGGGATTCTCCTTACACAAGGCTGCAATCCGGAGTTCCTCGTTACGCTTGGCTCTGTCTATAAGTGATTTCACCTTCCTACGTAGGTGGTAATATTCACTTTGTATCTCTAAATTACCAGTTCTTTTGAACTGGCGGTAGGCTACCTTTCTTTTCCTTATTGTAGCTGCTATTTCTCGTGTGAACCATTTGGGTTGGGACATTGGGGATCCAACTGGCTTAGAGGGCACGAACATTGATTGTTGTGCCATAAAGCAGTCTCGGAATAAGCACCAAGACTCATTCACCCCTTGGCCCATTTCCAAATGCATTGCACTAACTCCCTTTCTCAGATTACAGAAATCTGCCCTACTGAGGTCGGGTTTACTCTGTTTCTGAATTTTAACTTTAGACTTGGGTACTTGCAGTGAGAACCTAATTATATTATGGTCACTTCCTCCCAATGGCTCATCTACAGTCAAGCTGGAGACAAGGTCATCTTCGGAGGTGAACACAAGATCTAATATATTGGTTCCCCTTGTGGGCTCAGTCACCCACTGAGTCAAGAAAGCTTCATCAGCAAAGTCAATGAGCCTTCTTGATTCTGCATCTCCCGTTTTATCTACCCAGTTAACATGGCAGTTGAAGTCACCTAGTATAATGGTAATCTTCTCCCCTATTAGATCACTAAGTTCATTATATAACTTAGAATCATCATCAATGGGTTGGTGTGGTGGACGGTAGACAACAATGAATCTATACACTCCACTTCCCACTGTCATGTCAACACCTAACACTTCTTGTTCTGACCCGACTTTGTAGATCACTGGATCTAGGGAGTCTCGGATATACAGGGCTACTCCTCCTCCCTCCCGATCGGGTCGATCTCTATGAAATAATCTAAAGGTAGGGATATGGAATTCCCCTATATAGTCCCTTCCACTTGCATGGATCCAGGACTCTGTTATGGCTATTATATCTACTTTTTCAGTTGCTATCAGAGCTCTGAGCTCATTAAATTTGTTTCTAACTGACCTAGCATTTATCAGTACTACACTGAGGGAGTCTGTCTGAACTGACTGACTCCCTAGCCTGACACGTTTCCCGAAGGCTCACTGCTGACCTGGCTAAGGTTGGTAGCATCAGCTACCGTAGGTGGTGCAACCACTTCAGGTACCGGGGTACCCTCTGTGGAAGAACGTCCCTCGTTCTGACAGGATGCTCCCACCCTTTCCTCCAAGGGTGGTGTCACCTCTATGGGTGTCACTTCAGGAGCATCACTGTCGTTGGGTTGACGACCCTCTCTGACCACATGGGTAGATCTAACTATACGGTAGAGGACCTGGTTTACCATGTCCCCGAAGACTTCCTTTCCTCGCTTGTTAAGGTGCACCCCATCCGGCAAGAAAAGGTCTGCTCGCCCATAAAACACATTGTATGGGTCCACAAACCGAACACCAAGAGGGGTACACATGTCCTCAAGCCTCTCATTTACCCCAATGGCTTTAGAGAGAGCATGGGGACTGGCACCAAGTCTGGGGAGGATTCCTATCACTGCTGCCCTATTAAATCTTTTGAGTTCATCCACCATGTACATGGCATCAAGGATGATCTCTTCAGTGTTGCCAGTCTTTCCATTCCTAAGGAACAGATCGTTACCAGACACCTGTGCAACTACCGTTGTGCTTTCACTGACTGGTAGTTTTTCTATTTCTTTCTTTATGTCTTTAGTTCTTTTTCCTGAAAGACATTTGACAGATCTTTTGGTGCCATTTACTGCACCAAAGTGCCTATCCTGACCCTTAACTTGAGAGTCGCCAACCAATATGGCCTCCCTGTCTTCAGAGCAGAGAAGTGCAAATCTGTTGGAAGTTGTTGTGGGTTCTGGGTTTGGAGGTTTATGACTACATTTAGCAGCCTTCCGTCCCGTTACCAGAGTAAACCCGTCAGAGTTCTCTTTTGGAGATCTCTGTGACCCTCTAGGGTCCCTTTTATTCGGAGCAGTAGACCTAGCTCCTGTCTTTGTCTCTCTTCGTTTTGTTTTATTTTTCTTTCCTTTATTTTCTTTACTTTCTCTGTCCACTATTTTATTAGTAGACTCCTCTGAGGTTGACGGTTCCTCGGTGCAGCTACGCTGACCAACATGACCCGCCCTCAGGGATTCTACCATATCTCGCAAGATCTTAATCTCATTTTTCAAGTCAAGTGTCTCCTGCAAGTGCTCTTTTCGGAGCTTGCAGAAGTCACAAGGTGTAGGGTGGTCCATTAGGTCTTTGTGGCTTGCACCACTGAAGTCCTCAGTCCACCTGTAGACCTCACACTCCGGACATACAAACTTTCTACAAGCAGGTCCGTTCTTTGACTTGGGTTTCTGATCCATTGTTGCCATTTTGAATATTCTAACAAGTTCTAAAAGTTCTAAAACAAGAAAAGCTATCAAATACTTTGGATCGTCACCATAAATTGCATAAAAAGAGGGGGATGCATGGAAACAGATACTGCTGTGTTAGATGCCTCTAACACTAGGAGAGAGTTCCTACAGGGTCAGAAATTACCAGAATATGACCATCCGCTTGCCCTGGGCCCCGGTCATGAGTGAGGCCTTCCCAACCCGGCGCACAATGGCATTTTGTCCTCAATCATTTTGTCCCTAAGGAGGGGACCGGCGTAGCCACCCAGGGCAAGGCTGGCAAAGAAAGAAAGGGACCAGCAACTCGGCCTCACCATCCGAAACACCCAACTAGAACCCCTGCGACCCTTTTGAGGCCTGGCCAGTGGCACTTGTCACCAAGTGTGCTCCACCAACTCTAGGAGCAATCAAGTGCCCTTCCAACAAGACTAAGGTACTGAAATATCCCATGTTATAGAGTGGAGGGAAATCCACAACACCTGCCTCATGAGTACCATAATGTTACCCAACTGACAGGCTGTTGTAGAGGAAGAGATGAGGACCAGTGGTTGAGAAGAGAAGAGATGAGAAGTTCATTGATAGAAGAGGAACGGAGAATCTCACCAACCACTGACCTCCAAGAGGTTTGGGTACTTCTTTGCTCACTCCAATGAGTGATAACACTCAAGGGAGTGAGAGCCCTCTCGGAACGGCAACCCGAGTACCCACGAGAGAGTGTGTGTGAGGGAGTGAGGGAAAAAGGAGAGGGGAAGAAATAATAATAGAATGACAATAATAAATAATTATTAGTATTAGACTACTAACAAATAATAATACTGTAATAATAATAATCATAATAAATTTTGATACAATAATCATTATTATTAATGACCCACTTTAATTTTTCAATTTTTTAAATAAAAAAAAAACAATAAAATTATTATTTTTATAATAACAGAATTATTACAGCCTGTATATTGAATTTTCAATGCACACACATATATACAGCCTCTCTTTCTCTCTCTCTCTTCCTACACACACAGCCTATAGCTGCCCTCATGTTAATAAATCGTTTATTATTATTATTATTACACACACATCTTCCTCTCTCTCTCCTACACATACACAGTCCCCCCCCCCTCTCTCTCTCTTTCTCTTACACACACACACACACAGACACACACACACACTCACCTTTATCTGTGGTGTAGGTAGAGGTGTAAATTCATTAAACATTCTGAGACATTCATTCATAACGGTTGGGTCTTGTGTGTCCAATAGTTCTTCATCACCTTCCATTAAGTCCATTTCATCAAGGATTTCTCCCAGTCCTCCTCCTTCATTATCATTATCATCATTATCGTCATTGTCATCGCTTTCACCCTGCGAATGAGAGAATGTGTGTGTGTTAAATTTGATAAGGTTAAGTTAGGCTACATTACGATAGGGTTAGGTTATATTAAATTTGGGTTGGGTTGGGTTAGGTTAGGTTAGATTTTAATTGCTTTCACCCTGCAAATGAGAGAATGTGTGTGTTAGGTTAGGTTTGATTAAGATAGGGTTAGGTTATATTTAATTCAGTTAGGTTAGGTTATATCAAATTAGGTTAGGTTAGATTACATTATCTTAAATTAAATTAGGTCAGCTCAGATCAAATTAAGATACAGTATATATAAACACACACACACAATTAATATATATACTTACTTCCTTAGATAATGATTCATTGTTGGAACTGTTTATAATTTGTTGCCAGTCATCTTGTGGTATATCATCTAACTCAGAAAGGTCAGGTAAAGGTGAATCATTACCATCTATTCAAAGAGAGTGAGAGAGGATTAGAAAGTGAGAGAGGGAGAGAAAGATTATGTAGAATTATTGGTGTGAGGGAGAGAAAGATTATGTAGAATTATTGGTGTGAGGGAGAGAAAGATTATGTAGAATTATTGGTGTGAGAGAGAAAGGATTAGAAGGAAAGGGAGAGGGAGAGAGAAAGATTATGTAGAATTATTGGTGTGTGAGAGGGAGAAAGATTATGTAGAATTATTGGTGTGTGAGAGGGAGAAAGATTATGTAGAATTATTGGTGTGTGAGAGGGAGAAAGATTATGTAGAATTATTGGTGTGTGAGAGGGAGAAAGATTATGTAGAATTATTGGTGTGAGAGTGAGTGAGTGAGTGATGATTAAAGTTGTGCGAGAGAGAGATGGTAAATGAGAAGGAGTGTGTGAGAGAGAGAGATAATTAGGAGAGTTATTGGTGTGTGAGAGAGAGAGATAATTACACTATGTAGAAATACTGGTGAGAGATTATTATTAATAATTTTACATAATATTCTCTCTATTATATTTACTTACTAAGCAAGACCTGACACCCATAGTTTTAAAACATTTGAGGTCCCTTACTGGAGCTCTATGAACCCTCCAAACTACTCCAGGCAACAGAACCCTCTCTCTCTCTCTCTCTCTCTCACACACACACACACACAGACCCTTACTGGAGCTCTATGAACCCTCCAAACTACTCCAGGCAACAGATTCCCTATTCGAAACACTGAAGGGTTCTGTGGCCTGGATTATTTGGAGGGTTCATAGAGCTCCAGTAAGGGACCTCAAATGTTTTAAAACTATGGGCCTTAACCCTTAAAGGACCAGAGGGTTGTATTAAAGTGTGTACCGCTAGGACGGGAGGTTTGGTGAAAAATACACAAAATAGCTTTGTTTTCACATGGTAAGATGTCAAGTAGTGAGGAAGTAGTGAAGATGAAACATTTTATCGTAAAATCCTTCAAAATTGAAAAAAAAATTGGTAGTAGTGAAGATGAAACATTTTATAGTAAAATCGTTAAAATTTCAAATATGAGATCTTTTGAAAGTTTGAAAAGGTTACAATTTTTAATATACATTGATGATATAACAATAAATCAATAAATAGCAAAATATAAACAATAGTTGTCACTTACCGCTGAGCTGGACGGTTGCCAAGTCGACATTTCTCCTGGCATTTCCTGCGGTGCTTGTGGAATGCTTGCCTTCCTTACGGCGGGTATTGCTTTCACTCCGGGCTGTGTGTTTGCTTGATGTGTGTGCGTGTCTACTACTATTGCTACTATTACTACTAGTTCTGTGTTTGTGTGTACTGCTTGCATGTGCGTGCTTGCGTGTGTGTTTCGTGTCTGCGTGTGTGTTTGCATTCACCCTACTACTACTACCATGACTACTACTATTACTATTACTATTTAATGCCAAAGATTGTGTATTTAACCTACTACTACTACTACCACCATGACTACCCCCGTCCCCCCCGCCCCCTCCACCCCCAACGCTCCCCCCCGTAGAATCCAAACTCCCAGAATTTCGTTTCCTCCGATTTCTCCGAAACTCCGAATCCTCCAATTTTTCATCAACTTCAATTTCGTTGAACATTGAAATTTCGCGAAGCATTTGTTGTTTTTCTTGTTTTTCTTGCTGTTTTCTGTGTTGTTCTTGTTTTTGTTTGGATGTGTGTACGTGCGTGTGTTTGTGTGTATTTTTCGCGTACATTTTTTTCGTGTCCGTCGCGTTTTTCGCGTGAATAATTTTTTTAGGCACGTCGGCCATTTTGTTTTTTTCTTCCTGTTCTTGTTTTTGCTGTTGTTTGTTTGTCTGTGTGTGTGTTTGTGTTTTCGTTTGTTGCATGCTGGACAGAATTTCGTCAAATATGGACATTTTTTGTTGTTGTTGTTGTTGTTGTTGATATTGTTGTTGTTGTGGTGACGGCAATGATTCATGGTCGTATTCATAGTCATGGTACGGTGGTGGTGGTGATGGGGTGGTATTGTTTGTAGCTGTGTGTGTGTTTCTCTCTCTTCTCTGTCTCTCTCTCTCTTTTTCTCTCTCTTCTAACTCTCTCTCTTTTGCCGTCAATCCTCTCACTCTCTTTCTCTCTTTTTCTTCTTCTTGTAATTCTCTCTCTCTCTTTCTCTCTTCCAGTAATTCTCTCTCTCTCTTTCTTTCATTTTCTTTTAATTCTCTCTCTCTTTTTCTCTCTTCGTGTAATTTTCTCTCTCTCTTTCTCTCTTCGTGTAATTCTCTCTCTCTTTTCTTTCTCTCTCTCTCTTCTATCTGTAACTTTCTCTCTCTCTTTCTCTCTTCATGTAACTCTCTCTCTTTTCTCTTTCTCTCTCTCTCTTCCTGTAATTCTTTCTCTCTCTTTCTCTCTCCACTTTCTTCCTCCAATTCTCTCTCTCTTTCACTCTCTTCTATCTCTCTTTCTTTCTCTCGTCTCTTTCTCTCTCTCTCTTCCAACACTCGTACCATTTCTTCCTCCTCTCTCTCTCTCTCTCTTTCCTTTCTCTCACTTTCCTCCAACTGTCGCTCCATTTCCTCCAATTCTCTCTCTCTCTCCTCCAACTCTTTCTCTCTCCTCTCTCTTTCTCTCTCTTTTCTCTCCAATTTTCTTTCTTCCTCCTCTCTCTCTCGCTTCACAATGGAGAGATCTGGTGTGTGTGTGTGTGCGAGAGAGTGTGTGTGTGCGTGTGTGTGTGTGTCTTTTTCACGTTTAATAGAAGCAGGGTTTATAGGCAATGGTATACTATTACTATTATTAATATTATTATTACTATTATTACTATTACTATCTTTCCTACTTCTACTACTACTATTACTACTACGACTATCCTTACTATCTCTCCTACTACTACTACTACTATTATTACTATCCCTTCTATTCCTACTATTACTATCCCTGCTTCTACTATCCTTCTCTCTCTCTCTATCTTTCTTTTTCTCCCTCTCTCTACTCGCACTCTCTCCCTTTCTCTCTTTACTATGTGTACTATCTCTCTTTCTCACACTATCTCTACTACTACTATCTCTCTTTCTCACTCTCTCTCTACTACCACCCTCTCTCTTTCTCTCTCTCTCACTACCACTACTACCACTACTACTATCTCTCTTTCTCACACTCACTCTCTCACTACCACTACTACCACTACTATCTCTCTCTCTATCTCTATCTCTACGCTTTTTCCTCCTACCTCTCTCCCTACTACCACTACTACTACTACTACTATCACTACTACTATCACTACTACTACTACTACTACCACGTTTGCGGTGTTTACGTTTTATTTTACGACGTTTAATCTTACGTTTCTTTTTACGCTTTTTATTATTATTATTATTATCATCACTATTATCATCATCACTATCTTCACTATCGTCTTCACTATCTTCACTACGGTGTTTGTTTTTCTTCTTCTTACGTTTTTTCTTGTGTTTTTTCTTTCTCTCTTTCTCACTATCATCATTATCATCATCATCGCTTCCTTCTATTTCACTATCTTCTATCTCTCTCTCACTTTTCTTTCTCTCTTTCTCTATTTCTCTCTCACTTTTCTTTCCCTCTTTCTCTCCTTCACTTCCTTCATCTATTTCTTTCTTTCTCTTTTTCTCTCCCTCACTTCCCTCTTTCTCTATCTCTCTCTCACTCTCTCCTTCTTCTTCTTCTTCTTCACTTTGGTATCGGTCGTGTCTGCGTGTGTGTTTCTTCCTCCTCTTCTTCTTCTTCTTCCGTTTGCTGCTTTTCCTTCTTCTTCTCCGTTTGCTATCTCCCCTTTCATCGGAGGAGCTTCTGTGTCTCTTTCTCCCTCTCTCTCTCTTTCTATCTCTCTCTTCTTCTTCTTCTGAGCTTATCTCCTCGTCTTTCTCTCCCTTTCTCGCTCTATCTCTCTTTCTTCCTCTCTCTTCTTCTTCTTCTTCACTTTCCTCCTCCTCCTCTTCCTCCTCTTTCTCTCCCTTCCTTCCTTTCTTCTTTTCTCTCTTTTTTCTCTCTCTCTCTTCTTCTTCTTCTTCTTCACTTTCCTCCTCCTCTTTCTCTCCCTTCCTTCCTTTCTTCTCTCCCTTTCTTCTTCTCTCCTTCTCTCCTTCACATTCAGAATCATCACTTTCCTTCAATTCCTTATCATCAATTTTATTATTATTAACATTTAAACCAGATGGATTAGTCAAACTTTCAATTTCTTTATCTAAATCAACTTTGTAATTCTTTTTCTTATCTTTACTATCACTATTACTCGTTTTTCTATCTCTCCTACCATCTTTATCACTATTATTTACATTATCATTATCTTTATCATTATTACTTGTTTTTCTATCTTTCTTTCCATGTTTATCGCTGTTTTTGTTTACACATTCTTTCGTTTTTTGTTTACTATCATCACTACTACTCACTCTCCTATCTTTCTTTCCATCTTTCATTTGTCTACTATCATCACTAACTCTTCTATCTTTCTTTCCGTCACTTCCGCGATTCCCATTTTCCGTGAGCGCTTCCCCCGTTTTCTTTGAACCCTGTGCCTCCGTTTTCTTTGCATTTGAATCCGTTTTCTGTGAACCCATTTTCTGTGAATCAGTTTTCTTTGATTCGTCGTCGCTTCCTCCGTCTAAAAGTTGAAGCATTTCGTCTATAGGCAAGTCAACTCTCTTGCTCCTGTCGTCTATAGCGTTCGAGTCGTCTATATTTTTCCTCTGTAATCCGGGCGTCCAGTTCCTAAGGTTGGGTCGGGCTAGCTTGGAGGTGGACGCGTGTGTGTGTGTGCGTGTGTGTAGGACTTGAGGCAGGTGTGAGTGGCCTTTAGATTTCGCCTTTTGTTCAGAGCGCTCATTATTATTATTATTATTTTTACCATCTGAGTGTTCATTATTATTATCATTATTATTATTTTTACTGTTATTATCTTTACTATCCGAGCGTTCACTCGTATCATTATCATCATTATTTTTATTATTCGATCTCTCGTTATTATTATTATTATTATTATTTGTACTGGCAACACTGCTATTGGTACCACTTTTCTCACTGGTATTATTGCTATCATTATTACTGGCATTATTTGATGAATTTTTTTGTACTGTAGGTGAACTGGGTTGCTCCGATGTCCTCGAATTTGAAGACATGGAATCGAAACCCGGATAAACGGAATCGGAACCGGAATAAACGGAATCGGAGGCTGTATATAAGGAATCGGAACCCCTATAAACCGACCCCGACCCCGCATAGGTGACGGAATTTGTGTAAGGTTCGATTCCGCCGGACGAAGATGTGAAAACCGGAGACGGGGGAAGGAAATAGGAGTCCTCCGTGGGTGTGTTCCGAGGCGGAGTATTATTGCTGCTGCTGCTATGGGGTTCAGTAACTGTCACCGCTCCTTTGTTTACGTTTGTGTTGGCGACGACGGATGTTGACGCGCTCTTCTGCCGACAAGACGTTGATGTTGTTGTTGTTGTCGATTTGTTTGTGTTGTTGCTTTCGGTTTCAGACATATTTTTTGACCTACTACCGCTACTACCATGCCTACTACCGCTACTACCACTACCACTACTACCAACATTCCCATCGACCATATTCTTAGCATCGGATATCAGTTCTCCCTCTCTCTCTTTCTCTCTCTCACTTTCTCTCTCTCTCTGGAGGTTATAATATTTCAATTTCCCGAGCTGTTTGGCACGTTTGCGTTTGGCCTTGTTGTTGTTGTTGTTTTTGTTGTTGCTGTTGTTTAGAGAGTGTTCCACGAGCACTTCTTCAAGCAGGTCGAAGTCGCAGCCGCTGTTGTTGTCGCTGTTGTCGTTTTCGCTGTTGTTTTTATTGGCAGAGGTGTTGTTTTTGTTTTTGGAGGTGGTGCTTTTGTTCTTGATGTCGTCATTGTCATTATCGCTTTTCTTCTTCTTGTTGTCATTATCGCTGTTATTGTCAGAGGAAAAGTCCGTCAACACCTCACTATCAGACTCTGTATTCTTGTGGCCTGATGGTGTGTCTTTTCCTGACAGTTCTGCAATGGGTGTTGGTGTATACGGGGCAACATTAACATCAGGTGTTGTTGTTGTATCATTATGTTTCCGTTTATTAAGTTTATGTATGGGTGTTGGGTTATAACTTGGTGTGTCTGGTGGACGTAGATACACCTTCTTCTTATTGGAGCCTGTACCTTGTTGTTGTTGTGTGGTGGTGGATGTCCCGTCCACCGATGTTGGCCCGCCCCCTTCGAGTGCTACGGCCCCGGGGGCCGTAGCACTCCCCAAAGATGTCCCGGGGGCCACAAAATCCCCGAATGATGTCCCAGGGGCCACAGCACCCCCCAGAGATGTTCCAGGGGCTATAACACTCCCCAAAGATGTCCCAAGGGCCCGTTGTATAAGTGTATGTGCTGTATTTGTTGTTGTTGTTGTATGTTGTTGTATTAATGAAGGATTTTCTTGTATAACTTTCCTTAATGCTTCATTTACTAACTTCTGAAGCAGGTCTGACTCAGGTGCTGATGCACTTGCTGACTCGCTTACGTGCTGACTCGCTGACACATTTATGGGCTGACTTCCTGCTTGGTTTGCTGATTCGTTTAGCTGCTGCTGACTTGCTAGCTGACTGGTTGGCTGATATTCTGACTCTTCTAAGTGCTGACTCACTGACTGATTTAAGTGCTGACTTGTTGGCTGATATTCTGAATCGTCTAGATGCTGACTTGCTGATTTCTTTAAATGCTGACTTGTAGGCTGATATTCTGACTCCATTTGGTCCTGACTTGCTGATTCCTCCTCGTGCTGACTGGTTAATAAGTCATCCACATCCTGACTCACCTCAGACACTGCTGACTCAATCATTGCAATATCATCATCATCATCATCATCATCATCATCATCATCATCATCATCATCTTGTACACTACACGATGCTGAAACACACACACAGGTAGATAGATTACAATACTCAATATAAATATATAAATAATAATACACACACACAGATAGATAGATTAACACACACACATAGTGTGTATATAGAATAAAGACAGTGTGTATAAAAGTATGATTTGGTGTATACAAAATTAAAATAGGGTTTATATATACTGTATACAGTGTATATATATATATATATATATATATATGTTACGGCTATTTTACAAAATTGCCGGCCATTATGCAAAAAGACCAAATTCGTGGTCACATTCCAAAATGACCTAAATTTCTCAACATTTTGCAAAATGACCAAGATTTTGTTCATTTTACAAAATATAGTTGGTGAGTTTACAAAATGTCCAAACAGCAAACAGCCAGATGGAAAAAAGGTAGTTAAACAGTTAGTGTAGTTATGTGTGTATGTGGCGTGGATAATAGTAATGGAAGGTGACTGGTGAGACTGTTGTTAATAAGGCATTACTGAGAGTCAGGAGAAGACCATCAATGTAATGTTACTCACAATACTGTACCGGTACTTTGTGTACATTTTATTATACTCTGCAAATTTGTACAATGGAAAATAGAAAAGCTGATCAAAATGTATACAGTTTTATAAAACAAGTAGCTTGTTGAAAGAAAGTAAATGATAAACATAAGTGAATGTAAAATACATTAAAGAAAATATATTACTGTACAAAATACATCAAACTTTACAAAAATATGTTTATTCATGTATTTGTGTGTCGACCTTGTTAGAGCAAGAGGCATTGCATTTACATCTGCTGTTGCATAAAACAGTTTTAACACTTGCAGCATCTGGTCATACAGTACATGACTTATAGTGTAAGAGCATTTAGGGAATCCCTGACCTTGTCCCATAGATTATGTAATGGCTACATGTACATCCCACAGGCTTACTTCCTGCTCCTGTACAACATCATCTAGTGAAAAGAATTTTTCTAGACATGGAGTAAATTGGTTGTGAGTGTACACCTGTTTAAACAGGCAGTGTTTTGTACCAAGATTATATGCCATTGTCCAATGCTTGAAAAACAACTGCCTTCACATTAGGAAACTCTGTACGTCCACTGTCAACTAATGGAACAGGAACCATCACAGTGTCTCCTACTTTGGCTGGTTGAAATCTCCTCACAAAATTATCGATAATTTTTTGGGTTTATTTCTGTTATTCTATGTTGGACTTAATTTGTTCAATGTGAATACTCAGACTCCAACTACAGATGTAACAAAGCACAGACTCATCAGCATTATTATTCATCATAGAACATGGAGTATAAGAGTGACATGGGGACTCACCAGTCACCTCACATTACTATTATCCACGCCACATACACACATAAATACACTAACTGTTTAAATACCTTTTTTCCATCTGGCTGTTTGCTGTTTGGACATTTTGTAAACTCACCAACTATATTTTGTAAAATGAACAAAATCTTGGTCATTTTTCAAAATGTTGAGAAATTTAGGTCATTTTGGAATGTGACCACGAATTTGGTCTCTTTGCATAATGGCCGGCAATTTTGTAAAATGACCAATTTTGCAAAATGGCCGTAACATATATAAGTGATGCATTGGATATCCGAATCTGCGGATTATTCCCATTTAAAAAAAATCCGCATTCACATCTTCATTCACATTAACAATACATGTAATACCCACATCCACATCCACATCCTTGGTTTGAGAATGAGGATATGAGGATATTTTCAGCATCAGACTGACTTAAAGAAAAAATACAGAACGTAGTGGATGATGCAGAAAAATACCTATGATATTGTGAACATGATAATATATATAGATGAATGTGATTTACTACAGTATATGATTGGACTGGTATTCCAAATAATATCACAACTATAAATATCAGCACCAATGTTATCTTCTCATGCATATTTTTAAAACACATAATATAATACGCATCTGTGAGGATATGGCCAACAGAAATGCACATCCTCATCCACATATACTGTTTTCTCATATCCTCATCCACAAAATTTTAAAGAAAAAAGTATCCTCATCCACATCCGCACTTTTAGACATCCAATACATCACTAATACACACACACACACACACACACATAGATTAAAATACCCACTATGAAAACACACACACACACACACATAGATTAAAATACCCACTATGAAAAAAAACAAAAAAAAAACAGATTAAAATACCCGATGCTGAGACAAACACACACACAGATTAAAATACCCACTATGAAAACACACACACACACACACATAGATTAAAATACCCACTATGAAAACACACACACACACACACATAGATTAAAATACCCGATGCTGAGACAAACACACACATAGATTAAAATACCCACTATGAAAACACACACACACACACAGATTAAAATACCCACTATGAAAACACACACACACACACACATAGATTAAAATACCCACTATGAAAACACACACACACACACACAGATTAAAATACCCACTATGAAAACACACACACACACACACATAGATTAAAATACCCACTATGAAAACACACACACACACACACATAGATTAAAATACCCACTATGAAAACACACACACACACACACAGATTAAAATACCCACTATGAAAACACACACACACACACACACAGATTAAAATACCCACTATGAAAACACACACACACACACACATAGATTAAAATACCCACTATGAAAACACACACACACACACACAGATTAAAATACCCGATGCTGAGACAAACACACACACAGATTAAAATACCCACTATGAAAAAAAAACACACACACATAGATTAAAATACCCACTATGAAAAAAAAACACACACACATAGATTAAAATACCCACTATGAAAAAAACACAAAAACACAGATTAAAATACCCGATGCTGAGACAAACACACACACAGATTAAAATACCCACTATGAAAACACACACACACACACACATAGATTAAAATACATGATGCTGAAACACACACACAGATAGATAGATTAAAATACCCTTAAACTCTATATAATATTTTGTAGGCATTCTATCTAATAGTGAAGATGTCACACCGGGTAGTGAAGATGTCACACCGGGTAGTGAAGATGTCACACCATAATCTGTGTGTGTGTGTGTGTATATATAGAATTAAAAATGTGTGTATGTGTGTGTATAGATAATTAAAACAGTACAGTATGTGTGTGTATATAGAATTTAAACAGTGTGTGTGTTATATATAGAATTAAAACAGTGTATATATGTATGTATATATATATTTACCTATAGGAGTAGTACTGTTGTTGTTGTTGGTTGTTGTTGTTGTTGTCATTTGTCTCATGTCAACATCCTGTTTTGGTAATGAACTTGACGAACACGAAGAGGTTGTATTGGTGTTGGTGTTGGTGTTGGGGCGCTCTGAAACAAACACACATACATACACGTTTATTATTATTATTATTATTATTGTACAAACTACCGGGACCTGACCTGATCTGACCTGACCTGACCCAACCCAACCTAACCTGACCAAACCTAACCTGACTTAACCTTAACCCTACTTAACCTAACCTATCCTTAACCTGACCCAACCTAACCTGACCTGACCTTACCTTAACCCAACCTAACCTAACCCTACCTAATCCAACCTAACCTAACCTGACCTAACCTTAACATATCCTAACCTTAACGTATCCTAACCTAACCTAACCTAACCTGACCTAACCTTAACCTTAACGTATCCTAACCTAACCTAACCTGACCTAACCTTAACCTTAACGTATCCTAACCTAACCTAACCTAACTTGACCTTACAGATTCTTACAGATGATTCCCGGGAAGAGGCTTGTTAGCCTATGAGACCCGGCTCAGAATTCTCTCTAGTAAGGCTTGGTGTGGGCTTTTCAATGTCATGAATTTTTGTGATACAAGCTCTGTAGTTAAATTTTTGTTCCTGGTTCCTCCATACTTTGTCCAGTTCTCTCTCCAATTCAACAACACTACTGGCTCCAACAACCCTCTCAGGCAGACTATTCCATGTATCTACCACTCTGTTGCAGAACGAGTACTTCCTCATGTTGAGTCTTGCCCTTCTTTTAAATAATTTCTTGCTGTGTCCTCTTTGTCCTGGAATCCTCCCACTCAGTGAATAGTTCCCCGCAGACCTCCTCGTCGTATTTTCCTTGCAAGATCTTAAAAGCCTCAATCATGTCGCCCCTGCTGCGACGATATGCTAGAATTGGAATATTTAATTTCTTTAACCTTTCCTCATAAGATAGCTCCTTCAGAGATGGAATCAACCTTGTAGCTCGACGCTGTACATTTTCAATGGCAGTCACATCCTTCACCTTATATGGGCACCACACCTGATTTGCATATTCCATAACTGGTCTCACTAAGGAAATAAAGAGACTTAAATATAGCCTCATCCAAACATAGAAATGTCCTCCGTATTAGGCCAACAAGCCTATTACCTCTATTTATCTTTTCAGATAAATGTTCTTCAAAATTCAATTGATTGTCTATTATAATTCCCAGGTGTTTTTCTGCCATTACTGTACCTAATAACATCCCCTCCATTTCATAAGTTATCTCTGGGACAACAGATTTTACAATTCTCATTGTTTTGCACTTATCTAGATGTAATTTCAGCAACCACTTATTTGACCATTGCTTCAGAGCGGTTATATCTTCCTGTAATTTTCTGCAGTCCTCACTATCTCTAATTTTTCTGAACATTTTAGTATCATCCGCATATAAAAATAATTCACTCCCATTCTTCATTTCCATGTCATTTACATAAATCACAAAAAGAAGTGGCCCTAATACTGACCCTTGCGGAACACCACTAATTACATCTTTCCATTCTCACCACTCACCACCACTCTCTGCCTTCTATCATTTAAAAATGCTTCTATCCAATTCACATAACATGCTCCAAAATTGTAACTCTTTAGCTTCTCTATAAGCCTCCTATGCGGGACCTTATCAAAGGCTTTCATAAAGTCACAATAAGTAACATCCACTGCCAATCCCTCGTCCAATGTCTCTGTCCATTTATCCATAACCTTTAAGATCTGTAGTACAGTGGATCTTCCTGATATAAAGCCAAATTGCCTTGAACTAAACATACTGTTTGTCTTCATATGTGCAATCATACTCTGTCTAATTATTGTCTCCATTAATTTACATATAATACATGTAAGACTAACAGGTCTATAGTTGCTTGGATCACTGCGGTCACCCTTCTTGAAAATTGCTGTAATGTTTGCAGTTCTCCATTCATCTGGTAATCGTTGTTCATCAAAAGATTTCTCAAATAACAACCTAAGAGGTTCTACAATTTCCCTTCTCATCTCCTTAATAACTGTGGGATGGAATCCATCTGGTCCTGGGGACTTATTCATCTTAAGTTTTTCAATCACCTTCATAATAATATTTTCCTGAAAGTCTACACCTGTTAGTGTTGGCCAATACATCCCATCTTTCAATAACCGGACAACTTCCTCCCAGCTCCCTTGTAAATACTGTACTATAGCATTCTGACAATACCTCTGCCTTTTCCTTATCACTACGTACTTGTTTTGGTTGTTTTTTCTTGATCTGTATACAATTCAGTGATGCCTATGTTATGTTTGGTTTTAGTTTGCATATATTTCCAAAATGCCTTGGGGTTTTCTTTGATGAGATTAGCAATTTCCTTCTCATGGCTTTTTATTTCCTTTCTAGTTGCACCTCTCACCTGATTATTAGTCCTTCGATATTCTTCTTGTATATTTTGGAATCCACCAACAACTCCCACAGGTTGTCCTTCCTTAATTTTCTTCAGTTTTTCCCACAGTCTCTGTTTCCTTTTTATCATTTTTCTTAGTTTTCTGTTTATTGGCAAATTTCTTCTAGTGTATCCCTTACCAGTGTTCTGTCTTTCCTCAAACACTCTGTTAGGTACACACTCTTCTATTACTTCCCTAAATTTATTCCTAAATTTTCTCTACATAGTTTCCACATTCTCTGAACCCAGATACTTTACCCAATCTATAGACCATTTCTCCTTCATTCCAGCCCAATCTGCCCTTTCATACATATACACCACTTTATTATTGTTCCTCTGATATGTTCTCAAATCACATGTGAATCCCACACAGGCGTGATCACTCTTGCCAATTGGGCTGTCTATTTCTATGTCTTCAATTGGTATAGCATCATTACTAAACATTAAATCCAACACACTACACTACCCTCTGAATCACCCCTCAATCTAGTAATGTCTGTGATATGTTGCTCCAAGAAGCAGTCTCTCATTTTTTCAATAAACTCAGTGCATAAAGTTTTTGCTCCTGGCTTCACTAACCATCGATGCCAGTCTATCTCTGGCATATTAAAATCACCACACACCAGTTTATATTTTATATTCATATCACCAATTGCCTCCAGCAGGTCCAATAATTTCTTATTATTTTCATCATCATTTCTTGGGCTTCTATATATTGACACAAATATAATTTTTTCTTTCTGTATCATGATTTCAACTCCCAGATATTCACAAAAACTTCCTGTAAGCATAGCAGGACTATACTGTATACCCTTCCTTATATATATAACAATCCCTCTTCCCTCATCATCTTTCCTCAATTTTTTTTCCAATAATTCATAACTTTCAATGTTATATTCTGCTAGATCTCATTCATATCTAATATTTTTGGGTTTCACTTCTTGTAATGCTATGATATGAGGGGATTTTTTCATACCCTTAATTCTATTTTTCAATTCCAAAATTTTATCATAGCTAAAAGTATCCACATTACTGAATAATATTTTTAACTTTCCTGCTACACTGAGTGTTATGTTATTGTATTCACTTATTGCCTGGGACCCCAACTGTTGCCCACTTGCCCCAGGCTGCCCCTCCTCTGTAGTTGATCTCCTTGTTCCATCCTCTTCTTTTGGCATGCATTGTATTTTTTCCATGGGGGCCCTCTCACCACATAAAAAAATTCTGTGTCTCGTTCCCTTATGTTCTTTTCCTGTGCTTCTTTTCTCAGATCATTATCTCTTTTACGTTCCTCCATGTTCTTGTCATGAGATATCCCTATATTCCTCAACAGATTGTTTCCACAGTTTTTCAACTTGTACAAATTCCTCATCACTCTCTCCTTCCTTTCCCACCCCACAGTTACTAATATTAGCCTTGGTTTAGATGATGTTTGCTCCCCTGATACACCTGTATATTTCCCTAATCATAATATCCTGCTTCATTTTTTCAGCTCTAATGCTCAAGTCCTTGCCTTTCACAACCTAACCTAACCTAGACCACATCAGACTACTGGGACCTAACCTGGGCAGACTACTGGGAAATAATTGTGATAAAGTACAATAAATCCTGGACATTGGCATCCTGGAAGCAACACAGCCAACATTCACCAGTAAAATCGGTGAAATACAACATTGAAATGACAATAAAAATAACAATAATAATAACAACACTACTACTACTACTAACAACCTATAACACCACTACAACATTATAACAACACCCAATAACAAGCCATAACAACAAATAATAACAATAATAACACCCCACTCACCTCTCCTTACGCCATGGTTAAAATGACAATAAAATTACTACTACTACTACTACTACCACAACTACTACTGCTGCTACTACTACTATCAATACTTCTACTACTACCACCACAACTACTACAACCACTAATAACAAGCCATAACAACAAATAATAACAATAATAACACCCCACTCACCTCTCCTTACGCCATGGTTAAAATGACAATACGGTCTTTTACATTCATTTCTCTGATAATCCGGGCAGGGAATACCCCGGAAATAACCACACGTAGGTAACATAACACCCTCGTCACTATAACACCCTTAGTAATAACACACAGACGTTATTAAGTCCGGAAATTCACTCGATCGGCAGAAAAATTTTAATGTCGTGATCCGCCATTGAAGATTCTAGTGGCTGGTGTTGTTTTGGTTAGCGACCCCTGGCCTTCGTTATTACATTAATTTTATTTATTTCATTATTATTATTACTTTTTTAGCATTTAATATTTGTTTTATATATATTTTTAGTGTTATCTTTTATTTTCGTATATATATAATTGTTTTGGTGTACTTCTGCGTTCGTTATTAGATTTTTATTATTATTGTTTTTGGTTTGTTTTATATATTTTTTTAGTGTTCTATTTCATTTTTGTATATGCTTGATTTATTTATTTTTTTTGTTTTTGCTTTCATTGTTAGATTAATTTTTTTCATTATTATTATTATTCATTTTTTTAGCATTTTTGGTTTGTTTTATATAAATATGTATATATTTATTCGTTCATTATATAAATATTTTATTATTTAGCATATTTTACCATTTTTGGTTCAGTTTATTTATATCATTGGGTGTTATTTATTTTTTAGAATCTATATTCTATTTGATAAATTGTATAAGTACAGCGAAACAAAAATAATTATCCGCATATACACGAATTTCATGGCAAAATAAAGTACCATTCTTATTTGATATATTACCTTTTCTGTCCCTTCCTCTTCCTTCTGTCACCCCATAGGTGTGTATTGTCTGTAGTAATGTGGGCAATACTTACAGGGTTTTGGCACCCCTTCGGACCCAGCCACTAGCTTTCAGTTCTTTAACTGTCCCTTTTATTTTTATTTTCTTCCTGCTTGTTGTCACACCTTTATCTCTATCACCTTTTTATGTCACTATACCACCTCACTGTTGACAACCCATATATCCAACAATCCATCAATTTCTCTGTCCCTCCTTTCCCTAACATACATACAAATAATGTGCATTACATTGTGTAATTATTATTAACAAAAAACAAAATTAAAATAACTATTAATATTAAAGGTACAAAATATTAAAATAAAACTTGTGAAAATTTCAGTCCACCCAAATCTTTATTACCATTATTATTACAGATGACAAATAACAATAATAGTAGTAGTGTGTGTGTATGTGTGTGTTAACGGTAGGACTTTTGGTATCTGGCCCTGGCTCCTGGACCACCAAACTTCTTGGGTTCACATCGCCTTGGATCAGCAACCAACAGGGAACGGTCATAGTTGATCAGGATACTCTTGATTTCCTTCTTACTCGCTTCATCTACAACTGTATGGAATAAAAATTTAATAAGTTTAATAATAATAATAATATGGGTGTGTCCAACGTATGCCAGCATATTAGACAGACGTTAAATTGAATATGATGATGTTAACTGTGTTAACATTCCAGGTACAGTCGCGTGAACCAATCGGTATACCCCCTCTTTTCTGAAACCCATGGTGAGAGGAGAGCAGGGAATGGAACACATCTAACACTCCTTCTGGTGTGTTATGGATGGCATTGGTAATTCAAGTCAATGGTTTATCATACATATCAACATCAATAGTCGGTGATATCACGGCTAACTGACAACTATACCACCCAGCCCCGGTATGAAAGTTGCCATTAAGTGTGACATCACTGACTATTAATATTGATATCTGTGATTAAACATTCACTTGAATTACCAATACCATCCATAACACACTAGGAGGAGGTAATGTGCAATACTGTGTTCTATTCCCTGCTGTTCTCTAACCATACCTTCAGCCAAGAGGGAGATACCAATTGGTGGTACATGCGACTATACAGTGATGAGTAATGATGGTGTACCAGGGAGGATATAAGGAGTGTTGGAGAGCAACTAAACACAGTACAAAGAACTGTGTGTTGTAAAGCCTCTCTCAATGTTGACAATGGTTTGGTAAATTAACTTGTTGGTTACTGTACCAACACTCCTTGTACACTCCATGGTACACCATTATTACCCACACCTCAACACCGTGAAACAATGTACAAATGTTGGCAAGGAAATGTTGTCGTGGTGTTAGCTGTGTTGATGTTGGTGTTTTTGGTGTTGGCTGTGTGTTCAAATGTTGGCAAGGAGATGTTGTCTGTGTGTTAATTAAAGTTAGGATGGAGGGTAGAACTGAATAGTGTGTGTATACACACAGGACTACAGGCCAGCCAGTTAAAATTGTGTGTGTATGGAGGGACTTAATACATACACACACATATTATCTCTACTAATACTTACATTTCTGATAATAAGCCACTAATGACTTAGATATAGCCTGTCTAATGGCATAGACTTGTGATGTGTGTCCACCACCCTTTACACGAACACGGATAGTCACTTGAGAAAACCTCTCCTGAAAAAAGAATAACAATAATAATAATATCTTCAATAATATGTATGTATATGTATAATAATTTCAACTATAATAATAATAACAACAATATCTTCAATAATAATATTATCATCATCATCATCTATCATAACAGAAATACGGTAATCATAATTGTACTACTAATAATAATAATATAAGTGTTATTACTACAACTACAACTACTAGTGCTAGGCAGGAGTAGACTCTGGAATCGATTCCAATCACCAAGGAATCGGGTTCACGTGTAGCCACCACTAAGGCAAGGTTTAAAGAATACAATGTTAACCCGCATAGAACTTAAAATGGTCAAGTTGGCTCATGACGTAGTGTGGCTGATTTGAGTGAGGGTCCAGGGGATGAAGTCAGGTCACTCTATTCTCAACCTGACCTGTCTTCACATCACTGCAGTTCTCTCACTACGCGCTGACACAGACAAATGTTCGGTGAGAGGATGCAAGTCAAATCAAAGGGAGAAAGAAAATGAGGCTATCAAGTTTCATTGCTTCCTAAAATGTGAGGATATGTAACAAAAGTGAGTGGATTGTTGCATGCAAGAGTGAGACTATAATAAATGTTAAAAATGTAAGGATGTACAGCCTTCATTTTGAATCAAGTGATTATAAGAGACACCTAATGTATGTACAGTTGCCAAAAAAGGTATTGCGACAAATCTTGATAGAACTTTAACCATAGTAATATCAACAACTATTTGTATGGACTATAAGTATGTATAACAGAAGGAAATATACATATCCTTCTGTTATACATACTTATAATCCCTAAAAACAACTATGGACATTAATATATTTAATGTTGCATTAATAGTTGTTGCAATAAATTTTTTGGCAACTGTACATGTATTTATATAATAGTAATTTCTTGAACCCATTTAGGAGGATAGCAGGGACCAGGGCATAGTACGGTAAGGTAGCCTACGGTACTCTATGTGAGAAAGCACAATATTTAATTTTTTACTTTTAATTTAGCATATTTTAATCGCACAACTACTTTTTTTTATTAAATTTATTAAACATGATATATTAACAACTGAGAAATTCCTTTATGGAGAGGGGGAGGGGGAGGGAGAGAGAGAGAGAGAGAGAGAGAGAGAGAGAGAGAGAGAGAGAGAGAGAGAGAGAGAGAGAGAGAGAGAGAGAGAGAGAGAGAGAGAGAGAGAGAGAGAGAGAGAGAGAGAGAGAGAGAGAGAGAGAGAGAGAGATTATATTCTGGACCCTGCGAGTTTGACCTTTCTTTCCTGTGCTTCAGTTTTCTTTTCATCTCCTTTCCTTGCTCCCCCTTCATTCCAACCCCCACAAGCCACATGACGTCACAAACCTGCACGGTTCCCACGAGCGGGTTAACCTTGTATTCTTTAAACCTTGCACTTGGGGACCACAAACATTAATGACAAAACACACTTGAGCCTCACGAATTTGACATATGGAAGAAAGTATTAAGGCTTAATCTCTCAGTACCTCACTATATCTGTTAGCATTATGGCCCTGGGGTATATTCACATACACTCTCCTCTTTTTTTATGGTAGGTTAGGTTGGTGAAGGGTTGTGTCGCATAAAGTGAATTTAACATAAAGCAAATTGTACATTTTCATAAGAAATAATGGTACTTTAACTTGAAAATGGAGCCTCCTTGTTCATGTTATTTTAAGAGTTCATGTAAATTGCATTTATTTAATTTTTTTCATGATACACACTATTTCAAATTCACATAAAAAGAGAGGAGTGTATTTGTATTAACTCTACCATCTCACTAGCAGTGGTGACAGACAACTATACTCTGTTCAAAACTTGTGTTCCATTTTCCTCTATCTACCTGAGTGGTAGTGGCAGAGGAATCCATTCCGTCGACTCCACCTCTTCAAGAAATCAACTCTGTCCACTCCAAAATTATACTCTTGCCCAACACTAACTATTACTATTTACCTTTCCCAGTAGTAATATAGGTTCCATCAGTTTAAATACTACCACTACTATCATTTCTATTATTACTATTTACCTTTCCCAGTAGTAGGATAGGTTCCATGAGTTTAAACTGTAGTGTTTTAGGTTCAATGTGTTCTAATGGTCGACCATTGACTTTAATCAGACCATTACCATGTTTACAATGGGCAACCGCTGTGGCTGTTTTCTGAAATACAAACAAACAGACAGATTAATATATGTATTATTAAACACATATATACATACATAAACATGACATACATGGATATATATTAAACGCACACACATACACATACATAAATGCACATACACACACGTACATGTAGATTAATTATTAAATACACATACACACATACATATAGATTTACCATGCTGCGGCTGTTTTCTGAAATACACACAGATTAAACATACACACACACAGGTCTCCCTCGTTATACAATATTTTGCGTACAGTATATGATTTAACTACTTTGATACCCTTGGCTCTTTAAACGATCATGTTCACTCGCATTTACCATCTCCCGCTGAGCAAGGTTACTGTCATTTGTTTGAGAGAGCGATGACAGCGCCACTCAAGCATAGTGACCATTGGAAGAACCTTGTCATGCTGTCTGATAATGACGAGTGAATGTTTTCTGTGTGCCTGGACGTGTGTATGTTTTCTGTGTGTCAGGACGTGTGTATGTTTTCTGTGTGTCTGGACGTGTGTATGTTTTCTGTGTGTCAGGACGTGTGTATGTTTTCTGTGTGTCAGGACGAGTGAATGTTTTCTGTGTGCCTGGACGTGTGTATGTTTTCTGTGTGTCAGGACGTGTGTATGTTTTCTGTGTGCCTGGACGTGTGTATGTTTTCTGTGTGTCAGGACGTGTGTATGTTTTCTGTGTGTCAGGACGTGTGTATGTTTTCTGTGTGTCAGGACGTGTGTATGTTTTCTGTGTGTCAGGACGTGTGTATGTTTTCTGTGTGTCAGGACGTGTGTATGTTTTCTGTGTGTCTGGGCCATCCTGCTCTCCATCCACTGTCTACCTTCCCACCCGTGCCATCCACCCTCAGGCGCCACACTGTCTAGCCTTAGTGCCGTAGTTTTAAAACCTTTGAGGTCCCTTACTGGAGCTCTATGAACCTTCCAAATAATCCAGGCCACAGAACCCTTCAGTGTTTCGAATAGGGAATCTGTTGCCTGGAGTAGTTTGGAGGGTTCATAGAGCTCCAGTAAGGGACCTCAAATGTTTTAAAACTATGGGTGTTAGTGCCTTCCCGCTCTCCACTACACCTTCACTATCTCCCGACTCTCCCCTGTCCATGTTGTCAGATGATGAGTGAATGTTTTGTGTGTCTGGGCCTAATTTTACAACTTACAACACTGATATATTTAATTGTAAGTTACATAAAGTGATTAACCATTCTTAACAATATTTATTTTACCATTAAGTTATATATTATGGTAGTAAATAGTGATGTTATGGTCATAATATACGAGTTTTGGAAAGTAACCATTATTATTTTATC
This sequence comes from Petrolisthes manimaculis, assembly GCA_034508575.1. Taxonomy (NCBI): domain Eukaryota; kingdom Metazoa; phylum Arthropoda; class Malacostraca; order Decapoda; family Porcellanidae; genus Petrolisthes; species Petrolisthes manimaculis. Next base: position 11,423 of record JAWZYT010001466.1, on the reverse strand, counting down.
CCATTAAACCTAAAGTTTGTTATACTTGGATATATATTAAAACCACACACATACAGTATACACTTTCTGAAACGTACATACACACACACACGTATATATACTTTCTGAAAAGCACACACATACACTTTCTGAAATGTACATACACATATATATATACTTTCTGAAATATACACACACAACACATACACTTTCTGAAATACACACACACATATACAGTTTCTAAAATACACACAGACAGACAGATTAATTATTAAACATACATATAAACATACATATAAACCAGAGGTTCTCAAACCTTTTAACTCGTCGACCCCCCAATGAAGTTACACATATAGCAGCCTAGCTTTTAATAATTCAAGGAAAAAAACACCGATGCCAAAATCAGTATGAGTAGTAGTAGTATACTCGTTTTACGCTAACCTGGCCTGGTAGCCACGCCTCCTTACTAGACCTCGTCTCTGATTGGTCAATATCTCCAGGCAACCTCCGTTCACGCTTACCTTTGCTTTACCAAAACATTGCATTTCTCCGAGGTACATTATTTTTGTTTTTTCTTGGTGCCTCACTTATTTCGCTTAATATCTACTTGGTACTTAGGTAACCTGACAGAATAATGATAGAGGATTACCTTTATCGTGAAAAAAATATCCATATAATTAAAAAAATATACGATTAAATACGAGTTGAAGTGAAACAAGTACTTAAAAATGTGTATACAACTTTTTTTATATGCCGATATTTATTTATAAATATTACGCTACCATGATTAAAAATGGTTGGATGATGTAAATAAAATCCTCCTGCATGTCATGGTGGTATAAGATTGTAGATAAGACAGAAATTATTGCTGCAAACCTAATTTTAATGTCAAGATGTCAATAACACTCTAATGTGCACCCAGTTTTCCCGCGCTCGAGTGTCAGTGTTGCTTAACGTAATTTCGCTCACCTTAATATTAGAATTTCGCTTTTAACCTCAATTATTCCCCGTTTACTCCTGAACATTGATGGTCTTTTAGGCATTTCATCTGGTAGAAATTTCCCTGTTTACTCTTGAACGAACTGTATATTATTTTCCTGTGTGGACTTCTTAATTCCCTAAAACAGATAAATTTCCCTGCACCTGGCAACACTGGGTGCACATTAGAGTGTTATTGACATCTTGACATTAAAATTAGGTTTGCAGCAATAATTTCTGTCTTATCTACAATCTTATACCACCATGACATGCAGGAGGATTTTATTTACATCATCCAACCATTTTTAATCATGGTAGCGTAATATTTATAAATAAATATCGGCATATAAAAAAAGTTGTATACACATTTTTAAGTACTTGTTTCACTTCAACTCGTATTTAATCGTATATTTTTTTAATTATATGGATATTTTTTTCACGATAAAGGTAATCCTCTATCATTATTCTGTCAGGTTACCTAAGTACCAAGTAGATATTAAGCGAAATAAGTGAGGCACCAAGAAAAAACAAAAATAATGTACCTCGGAGAAATGCAATGTTTTGGTAAAGCAAAGGTAAGCGTGAACGGAGGTTGCCTGGAGATACTGACCAATCAGAGACGAGCATTAAAAATACAACTATTAAGGGGGCGTGGCTACTAGGCCAGGTTAGTTTAAAACGAGTATAGTAGTTGACATGTAGTATGATAAAAAAAAAAAAGGTAAAACACAAGAAAATATGTCAAGGTGTACCAGTATATGTAGCTTAATTAAAGAAATTAATATATATATTTTTAATCTAATGGTGTCTGATATTCTTCAGATTTTTACTAATTATAATGGAGAACTTCAAATTGGAGGCTTCAATGATCCGTTCGACCCAAACAGTAAACATTCACCGACCTCCTGGGGGTCAATATCGACCACTTTGAGAACCCCTGATATAAACAGTCAGATTAATTTATGTGTATCTATACACATGTAGATTAAGTATGTATATTTGGGATTATTATTATCAAACGCACACATACACTTTCTGAAACGTACACAGATTCACACACACATACATATAGATTTACAATGGGCAATCACAGTAGGTTTTCTGAAATATACACAACAGAGATGTATATATAATTATTAAACGTACACACACACATATACACAAACGCACACAGATTCACACACACATACATGTAGATTAATTATGTGTACAGGAGATAAATATTAAACGCACACACATGCACGTTTCCTTTGCAAAAGTCTGTTTATTCAAAATTTGAGTCAGTTGAAAATACATTACTAAACTGTTAATTAGTCTCACCTTTCTGCCATACACCTGGACAGATGAAACCACTTCCTTGTTGGTCATCTGTAATAATAATAATAATAATAATAATAATAATAAGATATGGTAATAATATAATAGTAATAGTAATAATAATAATAAATAATATAATGGTATTAATGATATAATAATAATAGTAATAATATAAGGTATAATTACAGAATAACTGGGTTTTTTTGGCTAGAATTGCGTAGTGTTACCAGTCACTGTAGTTTACACTGGTTGTACCCGGTAGTCTGTACAGGTTGTGGTCTATGTTAGGTCAGACTAAGTTTCCAAATTATGTTTGTACAACGGGGTAATCTAGACAAACACCATAGATGAAAAGTGTGTTAAAGTCTGTTAGAATGGTCCAAAATAGTGAATGATACTAATATATACAATATAGTGAACCCAGTTATTCTGTAAATTTACCCTAATATTTTATCTACCTCCCCTCACGTTATTAATATCATAGAGTGCGTAATTGTCTTCAAATAATTATAATAATTTTCGTGGTAGGATGATAACATGTGCTTGTGTTTACGTCGCCAAAGTCATTCTGATTTAACTCCTATTTTCCCTTATTTAACACTTATTAATCACTTATTTAAATATATATATATCTGTATTAATACTTTATCTACCTCCTATAACGTTATTAATATTGTGGAATGTATAATTATCCTAAAATAATCAAAATAATAACAATAAAATTTCGTTTTAGCGTTATCACATGTGCTTGTGTTTACCTCGGCAAAGTAATCCCTATTTAACTCCTATTTTCCCTTATGAAACACTAATTTAATTGTATATATATCTGTATTAATACTTCGTCTATCTCCCCTTACGTTATTAATATCATGGAATGTGTAACTGTCTTAAAAATAATCAAAATAATAATTAATATTTTTCGAAGTAGGGTGATAACATGTGCTTGTGTTTACGTCGCCAAAGTCATTCTTATTTAACTCCTATTTTCCCTTATTTAACACTTAATTATGACGTATTTAACTATATATAAATATGTATTAATACTTTATCTAACTCCTATAACGTTATTAATATTGTAAAAAGCGTAATTATCCTAAAATAACGTAAAAATAGCGAGGGTGTTGTCATTACCTTGGCGGCTGGTCGGTAAGGCCTGGGAAGAAGATGGTTACAGTGTTGCCAGATGAGCTTGACCACATACCCCCAACGTCACCTTTACAATTTCCAATATCTTTTTTTGTTATTTCCTATTTTACTCTTCAATATTAATGGTATTTTTGGTATTTTATGTGGTAAAAATTTAACTATATATTTTTTAGTAATTTGTATGTAATTTCCCCGCTTAGATATCAATTTTTTATAAAACATGGAAATTCTACTGTATCTGTATCTGGCAACACTGACGAGATGGCGGCACCAGCACATCATAAGAATATCCACCATTTGTTCTGTTTTCATTATTTTATGTAGATTTTCTTTATTAAAACTATATAATATTATCACAATTATGTGTATTAAATTTTTCTGAGTAATAATATATATAACATTACTGTTTTACTTTAAATAATTATAATATTTACAATTTAACTGTTTTCATTATTATTATTATTATTATTATTATTATTATTATTATTATCATTATTATTAAGGTTAACAAAATCAAAGTCTTTATTTTGACTATAAACATTTTATTTAAGTATTTTATTATTATTATTATTCATATAATCATTTACTATATGACATAATATTTTACACACACACATACACACACACACATACATACACACACACACACACTGTCTCACATACACATACAGTCTATTTCTCTCTCACACACACATACAACAGTCTCTCTCTCTCTCTCTCTCTCTCTCATATACAAATACACACATACATTTCTCTCTCTTACACACAAACACTGTCTCTCTTACACATTACTCTCTCTCTCTCTCTCTCTCATACACACACACTGCAGTCTCTCTTACACACACACACAATACATTTTACATACATTATACAATGATACAAATTCCTTACAATTATTATTATTATTATTATAATTATTATATGAAGGCTACTATTTCTTCCTAATTATTAATACTGTACAATAATAATTATATATATAAATGCCCTATTATTATTATTATTATTATCATCATCTCTATATGTAAATGAAGAGAGTGTGTTTGTGTGTCATGGTATACAAATTGTCATGTGACCATCTACAGCGCCAGGAATTCACAAACGGAAAGTTTGTGACAGTGAGGGGGGACAGAGGACATTTTCCTCACAAAAAACACCCCACTAATTACTTAATTACACATACTTCACTTTTATCGTATATATTCACATACATAGGGCCTACATACATATATATATATAAAGTGTGTGACAGTGAGGGGGGTCAGAGGACATTTTCGTCACAAAAATCACCCCACTAATTACTTAATTACACATACTTCAGTTTTATTATACATATACACACACACATACATATATACATACATACATAAAGTGTGTGACAGTGAGGGGGGACAGAGCACATTTTCGTCACAAAAAACATCCCACTAATTACTTAATTACACATACTTTACTTATTATCGTACGCCTGGCAACCCACTAGGTTTGTTTACATTCTACGCTGCCACCGCTGGCAAGGAAAAAATATGGTACCGTGCGTAGCATGGGCTTATGGTCTAGTATATATAAATGCCCTATTATTATTATTATTATTATTAAGGCTACGAGTATTGGATATGTTTTGTGTGAGAGAGAGAGAAAGATAGATAGATAGATAATAGATAGATAGACAGACAGACACACACAGACAAACAGACGGATAGATAGACACATACACAGACAAACAGGTAGATAGACTGATAGATAGATAGATAGACAGACAAACAGGTAGATAGACAGATAGATAGATAGATAGACCGACAAACAGGTAGATAGACAGATAGATAGATAGACAGATAGATAGATAGATAGATAGATAAAAACTAGGTCAGCATAGATCAGCACCTCAGCAAATCCAATAACTAACATAATTAAAATACTGTGTCAGCAAGTCAGCATTAGTCAGCAAGTAATAAGCCTCAATTTCCTCCTGACTGCTGACTTAGGGGACTGAGTCAGCAATAAAATACGTAATTAAGTCAGCAAATACTTAGTAGGAATAAAGTCAGCAAAAATCAGCATTAGTCAGCAAGTTATAAGCCTCAACTTTCTCCTGACTGCTGATGTGGGGGGTAAAGTCAGCACCCACTTACAAAACCTAGTCAGCAAAAGTCAGCAACATAATACCTTAATGAAAATACTATGTCAGCAAGAGTCAGCATTAGTCAGCAAGTTATAAGCCTCAACTTCCTCCTCCTGACAGCTGACGGGGGGGGGGGGAGGTAGAGTCAGCCGAGTCAGCAAATAAAATACGTAATTAAGTCAGCAAATACTTAGTAGGAATAAAATCAGCAAAAGTCAGCATTAGTCAGCAAGTTATAAGCCTTAACTTCCTCCTGACTGCTGACGTGGGGGGTAAAGTCAGCACCCATTTACGTAACCCAGTCAGCAATACCCCAGATGTCACCAGTAAGGCCCCCAGACAACTCAGCAAGTCAGGAGATTCACCGAAGTACACCGCTTGCCAAATGAAAGCAAACACCACGTCAGCAGTCCTCGCAATTGCAACCGGACCCGCTTGTTCCAGTTGCAAGGCTCTAGTCAGCATTATCTGTCCTCCGAAACTCAGCAGGCCTATAGCAACGATCAGCACACGTTCAGATCCACAGCGCGGGACACACACACCCCCGGAGAAGTAAGCAACGATTGGAGTCAAAACAAGAGCAACTAAGCAGAAGTTAAACATGATGACTGAGTAGTGTATAGACTTGAGTAGACGGAGTATGATGTAAACATTAGCTGCTACTACTGTTCCTACAATGGCAGCCAACACCCCGTACCAGTTCTCGGACGTGTAGGAATCAGACAGTGAACCGAAGATGAGCGGTGGGCGGGATATGAGCACCACGCCGGCTATCGTGAACGCGACGACCACTCCCTGGAACGCTCCGCACGGCTCGCGGAGGAACACGCGCGCGAATATGACCACGAAGACCGGTACGCTGAACACAATGACGGACGCGTCGGCCAGCGGCATGTGTCGGAACGCGTAGAATTGTAACATGAGTGAAGTTGAGCCAATAATCCCACGTAGAAGAAGTTGCAAACGTAGACCGCGGGGAAATAGATGATGGTTTTGTTGTTGAATTTGCAGTTGATTTTGATGTTGAATTTGACGCCGGAGTTGATTTTGGGGTTGATTTTGAATGCGGGGTTGATTTTCCGATTGATTTTGCAGTTGATTTTGACAGGGTTGTTGATTTTGCAATTGATTTAGGGGTTGTTGTTGTTGCATTTGCTGTTGTTGTTGTTGTTGTTGATCTTGTTGGTCCTCCTGTTGTTGCATTTGTTGTTGTTGTTGGTCCTCCTGATATTGTTGTTGTTGTTGTTGTTGACTAGTGTGACGTATAAGTAGTGGTAGTGTGGGTAGTAGTATACCCATGAATCTAAATAGTGCTAGTTCCATAGGGTTGATGTCTGATAGTACCTGTGAGAGAGAGAGAGATAATTATTACATGTGAATTTTGAAAATTTATCAAAATGTATTATCAATATGTATATTTTCAACATATTACTACTACTACTACTACCACTACTACTACTACTAATAATAATAATAATAAGATATCATTCGATGGCAACACCGCCCCTTAATAATAATAATAATAATAATAATAATAATTATAATGGTTTGGATCACTACTTTGGATACTGTTGAAATCTCCCATAAGAATAGGGAAGGTTTGTATTACTACTCAGGTCTGTCTTCAAATCTCTTATAAAGATCAATATTTATTTTTTTGTGACCTTGACCTTTGACTGATTTTGCCCAAAAGTTAATCATTTTGTTTTATGATGAATATCTATCAATAGAAAAAAAATGAACATCATACGACTAAACCTGTGGACGCTAGACTGTTAACAAACACACCAACAGATAAATAAATAAATAAATATCCGGCACCGAAAACAATACACCTCCCCCTTCGGGGCATGTAATAATAATAACATTACTACTACTACTACTACTACTACTAATAATAATAATAATAATAATAATAATAACATTACTACTACTACTACTATTACTACTACTATTACTACTACTATTATTATTATTACTACTACTACTACTACTATTACTACTACTATTACTAGTTTAAGTTTAAGTTTAAGTTTTTGTGTCCAGCAGAGGGCTGCTCGTGGGCAGCATAATATGCGGGGGTTGTGCGGGGGATTTAGGGATCCAGGGTAGGATTAGGAAGGGGGTTAGGATGAGGGTGGATTGGGTGAGGGACTGTGGGTTGAGGATTAGGATTGGGGAGGTAATGATTGGTAATCCTATTTCTAAAAGTGTCAAGAGTGTCCAGGGCTATTAACTATATGAGATGGGAGATGATTCCACTCTTGGATGCTGCGGGGAAAGAATGATATGTGTCTAATTAATATATCAGTGTTTGTCTGGTATGTATGTATGGTATTTTAAGTTGTGGCTGCCTCTAGTGGATTGTATACTTGTAGGGTGTAGATATGTGTCTTTGTCTATGTCAACTAACTTGTTTGTGATTTTGTATATCATCTGTTGTCTGTTTATTTGTCTTCTTGTTGCCAATGGGTCTAGTTTTGTGTCTTGTTTAAGCAAAGTGACTGATGTAGTGTGTGCCTGTGTGTGTGTGTCTGTGTGTGTGTGTCTGTAATCACGTCTGGTCCATCTTACAGTTTTGTTTTGTATGGACACTAATTTATTGATATTATTGTAAGTGTGTGTGTCCCAGACGGTGTCACAATACTCTAGGTGTGGTCGAACGAAAGTGTTAAAAGCAATAATTTTAATGTCTGTGTTACACCTGCTGAGGTTCCTGTGCAAGAACCCCAGGACCCTACTACTGGCTTTGGCCCTGATGCTACCTATGTGTGTGTGTGTTCCAACTCATGTCCACTGAGATGTGGACGCCCAAGTATTTGTGGGAAGGGACTGTGTTGAGGTTAGTGTTGTGTAGCTGATATGTATATGGAATGGGATTATGAGCACGGGTAAAACGGATGTGATGGCATTTGTCTGGTCTAAATGTCATCTGCCACTTGACTTCCCAGTCTTCAAGTGCAGTTAGGTCGTCCTGTAGTCGAAGGCAGTCATTCCTATCTTTAATTGGTCTGTAAACTAAGCTATCGTCTGCAAAGAGTCTAGTGGTAGAGGAAAGTGAAAGTGGGAGGTCATTAATGTATGAAAGGAAGAGAAGGGGGCCCAGGACAGTGCCCTGGGGTACCCCAGAGATCACAGGAACAGGTGGAGACTGACTACCGTCAAGAACTACTACTATTACTACTACTACTACCACTACTACCACTACTACTACTACAAACAAACACACACACACACACACACACACACACTCACCTTAACCAATAGTGAACATATAGAGAAGAATAGTGAAGATATGACGGCCATGAGTAGACCAAGGTGTGGGGGTGGAGTGGTGGGGGTACATGGGGGTATACAACACACCCTCCCCTTACCCCTCCTCATCTT
>JAWZYT010001465.1:20000-108191 GCA_034508575.1 Petrolisthes manimaculis | reverse complement strand
CCTACTTTCCTTCCTTTCTATACCCTACTTTCCTTCCCTCTCTCCTTCCTTTCTATACCCTACTTTACTTCCCTCTTTCCTTCCTTCCTATACCCTACTTTCCTTCCCTCTTTCCTTTTCTTCCGTCCTTCATTTTTTTCCCTCTTTTTCCTCCCAACTCTCCAATTGCTCTTGCTTTTTGTGTGTGTAGGTAAGATGGATGGTTAGACGTAGGGCAATTAGTTGTGTTTGTGGCAGAGAGAGAGAGAGAGAGAGAGAGAGTGAGAGAGAGAATAGGGGAAGAGAGAGTGAGTGAATATTAGGGGAAATAATCTTGTAATTTGACTTCTGTAAATATTCATCTGGTTTAACTAAAGGAGCATTTATTTATTTATTTTTTCTTTATCTTAACCATGGGTGGGTGGAGCTCCAAATGTTGTGTGTCATTCTGTCTGTTTGTACACTTAAAAACAAAGTCATTATTATTCTTGGAAGGCGACTGTCAAAGGGGCATAAAAAAGTATCTTGATTGTATAAAAGTATTTCGTAATTTATATATATCTCGGTATGTATGTGTTGCCTCTTCGTTATACTATGTTTCTGAATCACACTCCTTCGAAATCGCAAGCCAAAATGACTATTAATTAAAAGTGGCAAATGTATTTTTTTTATCGAGGTAATAATGTTAAAATGGAGGTTATTGAATTATCCTAACTGTAATAAAAAGACTTCATATATTTTGTTGCTATGGTTTTATTCTGTGGCGCATTTAGGGACACACACACACACACACACACACACGGGCTCAAGTTTCACCCATACACATCGACAATGTTTGCTCTTGCACGTCTAGCCATATGATTATTTGTTGCCAAATTCTCAACACGTTTATTAGTTAACCCGTTAATTATTGTTGGTGTCTTGCATAATGTGTTGTACTAAAGCCTGACTGTTTTATGCGTCACAAGAAATTAAACGTTATCCATATTTAATTTCTTGCACCATTTAATGCGTATGCAGACTCAGACATGCATAGTGCAAAGTCATCTCAGTTTAATACGCAAAAAAACACTGCACAAACAGCAGCAGCAGCAGCAATAATAATAACAACAACAACAACAACATAGGGTAAAAAAAGGAAGTAGGAAAAAAACGCTAAGAAAACGAGAAGGGTAACTTCAAGGAACGTGATTGGAGGAAAAATCGGCTGGTCACCCACAGAGGAGGAGCTTGAGAAGGTGGAGATATCGGTTGTAGACATTTAATTATTGTTCGGTATCCTACTGTCTCTCCCTCTCTCTGTTTCTGTCTTGGAAGGTTGTTATATACAACTACATTGTTCTGAATGTTTTTGCTATGTGCCGCTGTACAAAAGACGGGAGGAACACGTACGTAATTGTTGACGTCGGGGAAAAAATAGTGGCACAACAACAATAACAACAATAATAATTACAACGGTACCAGAGAGAGAGAGAGAGAGAAGAAAAAAAAATGGAGAAGGTTGAGGTATTTGGCACCCGTACTGAGGCCATCTCCTACCACACACACACACACACACACCTCGCAGACGGGACGCGGTACCCTACTATTCGTGTGGCAGGTGCGGGGTAGTGAAGGTGTGTGTGGAGTGTTATGGTGATTCTTTGGGGGTTCAGTCAGTCAGTCACATGCAGTTCAGCTATTGTACTTTGTTGTCGTTTAAATATTGATGTGTTGGTGTTGTAAATGTTTTGAGGAGATAAATAATAACAACACCCTGCGAGTGTTTGTAGGAATTGCAGAGCGTTTCATATATATATTTTTTCCTGTGGGCAGTGTGCAAAAGTGGAGAAGCATAGAGGAACTGTACACCTTACAAACATAATAGTCAGTACAACCACCGGAAACTGGACATTACCTGTACTACTATTACTACCATTATAACGGGAGATATTTAACGGTCTGCTTCGTGTGTGTTTCGTTACCAGTGCTTTCTTTACACTGTCATGCAACGGTGTGGATAACTACTTTAACCGTTTGATGGCCACTGGCTGGCTGGCTGGCTCGCCCTCTCAGTGAATTTAAATCGAACAAAGTGAACCAACCAACCAACCGTTAGTGGAGGCAGGTTGGTTGGGGTCGGAGTGTAAACAACCAACCAACCAGCCAACTACCACTCACCACTCCAAACAGCAGATCTCTGATGGATGGATTGTATACCAGTGTGGTGATTGTGATATTGGATGGTAATCGTCAGAAAAGTACTTGTTGAATTTATCGTTCTTGATTTGAGTATAATCCCGGAGGTTACTTAATTCCAAGTCATAAGAGGTGTCCAAACCTTTGATGATTGATCACCTCGGCTTCAAAATGGCAGGCCTGATAAAATACTGTTGTTCGGGTGATTTCTGTTGGGTAAATAATTGCTCTTTGTGGTGATTATACAACGAGTTACCTGTCTTATTTGTGAAGTGATGCAACAATGATAGTGAATCAATGAAAAATCTGGTGATAAGATAGTTAAGTGTTATCTGTGCAATGAAACTAATTATTGAAAGGTGAATCATAGGAATCTTCCCCCGCCCCAGGACCAGTTCATAATTATTAGAAACCCACTTGAGGCACCAGTTCATATAAGAACACTGGTGGAAGGGGGAGATTCTTCATAATATTATCATTCTTAAAGGTTTGTTTGTAATGACACAAATTGTTCTTCATTTTCCGTCCTTCATTCACAGTTTGCAAGTCTCAACAAGAGCTAAAATGTAAACAATTTGGTGAAGGAGCAATCGTGCCCAGTGGACAGGAAAATGTAGGGTAGTAAATAGGTTGTGTGATGATGCCAAATTTATGCTACGGTTCTATGGGTCGTGATACAGTAAATAATTCTCAAACATTTGGGATTACTGGTACGAGGGATATAAATAATGTGCCTGGGGTTATATGTTTTTTCGAATCTCACAATTGAACTAGAAATACAGCAAACCCGATCCCCAGTCACTACACTGTGACCGTATTCGTAAGGCTTATGATAGTCAGTCCCCGGGGACTAGAAATGCGTGCCAAATGTCATTCAGGCTTTCTCTCGCCCCAAACTTAGGTCACAGTTACGTAGCGTCCCATTTCTTACGGTGCATCCCTAGGTTATTTTCCTGGTGTGTGTGTGTTTCCCTTTCCTTGTGGCTGTGTGTGTGGGTTTTTTTCCCTGGTGTTGTGTGTGTGTGTTTCCCTTTCCTTGTGGCTGTGTGTGTGTTTCCCTTTCCTTGTGGCGGTGTGTGTGTCTGTTCCCCTTTCCATGTGGTGGGGTGAGTGTAACTTCTAACAAACAAACGGTACCATGAATTAGTGCCTCCATGTGGTTTGAACTCTTACCCCTACTCTCTCTCTCTCTCTCTCTCTCTCTCTCTCTCTCTCTCTCTCTCTCTCTCTCTCTCTCTCTCATTTCAAGGCCACGGAGTTTGGTTTACGTCAGCTTTGCCGTGGTATAGTGGGGTCGACGACAGCCCTGCCTGCCCCCCTTCGGGCCCTTCCCCATTACTCACCACCGCACTCCTTGCTTCTAGGGAATCAGCTGCTGGAAGGTGTACAGTCTGTCAATGATGCACGTACCCCACCCTCACTCAGTTACTCGCAGTTTTAGCTGGTAAAATCTGAAGTAGAAAGAATATTAGATCGACCAATCACGATAACTGTAAGATAACCCTGATTACTTCTCCAGATTTTACCAGCTAAAACTACGAGTAACTGAGTGAAGGTGGGGTACGTGCATCATTGACAGACTGTACATTAGAGGGAAGGCTACTTATTCCTCCATATAATGCCAGCAAACAGACCCTTGCCTTAATATACGAGTAGGCTATGGAGATATGTTTTGTGGCATAGTTTGGAGATATCCATAGCCAATCAATTTGCCACATCGAACCCATAAATATTTTCTTAGTTGTAAACATATACTAATACAGATAACCAGGGCTTATTAGACATTAAGCTTACATGTACAATTGCAGAGGTGTTTCTTTATTAAGATTATCGTCTAACCTTTGGAATATTAGAAATGGTTCTGGTACCTTTAGACGGGCTGGGCTTGCACTCTGAAGTAAAATAGCCTTTGTGAGGGATATGAGTGAGATGATCATTGCGTAACATGACAGACAAGGCAACACAGACTAAGGCAGCCTCACATAGCCTAGTCTCATAGTTTTTTTAGTTCCCTGTTCTCCATACTTGGCTGGTTAGTTGTTGCGTCATAGTAGTGAAGGTAGTGTGATAGTATTCTTTCTCTTTATATGATTGTAAGTTGCGTCACAGTATTGCTGTTAATTCTCTCTTTCTCTGATGTCTAGTCTTATTGTTATATTGTACTAACTTGCTATGTGATCTATTGTTGTGTCATAGTGGTAATTTCTCTCTCTCTCTCTCTCTCTCTCTCTCTCTCTCTCTCTCTCTCTCTACGGTTACTCAATGGTTAGCATATATACAGCATATTACTCTTAAACACAATAGTCTATTTAAATTGTAGTTTTGCAATTTTAAGTACCGGGAAGTGCTATTCCTAACATGACGTAAACAGCTGTTAATATTCATCTTGACTTGCGTTCTTTGAAAGTACAGTATGTGTTGTGTGTGTGGCTGTGTGTGTGCGTGCGTGCTATTGCGTCATGGTGGTGGTTTTAATACTATTACTGATGTGTTTACTACCGTCTTGTACATTGTGTTGACGTCTATGTGTGTGTAGGCTAATCTTGTACAACTTTATATTTAGCTAGTGATCATTCCTACTCTAAGAATCGTCTATAACTTAGCAATGGGTGTAAAGATGTGAAAGAAAGTGCTGGTTAATGAATGCCTGCTTGGAAAATTTTGAATCATAAGCAGAGATAATATATATAGTAAGTGTGCGTGTATGGTGAATGTTGTTGGTTGTATGTATGTCTAATGTGAATGTCAACTTGTTTGTTAATTTACTTGTTTGAATGTTGTGACGTGTGTGCCTGATAAATGTATAGTCGCGTTGTTTAATTGTCCTGTCAACCCCTTCGAATAAATGTACCATACTCCATAATGTGTAAATTGGTGTAGTGTTGTGAGTGTGAGTTAATGTGTGTGGTGTTTATGCTGTGAATTAATGTGTGAGGTTGGTATAGTGCTGTGAATTCATGTGTGTTGTGTTTATGCTGGGAATTAATGTGTAGTGAAGCGTGCCAGGGGAATGAATAGCCTAGCGTGTGGTGTGTGTTAAGATAGTGCTGCTCCATTCCCGTTAGAGAAGAGAGAGAGAGAGAGAGAGGAGGAGGAACGTGAATAGACATCATCTGCTATGAATGGCCGGTGAAGGAAGAAGAGAGAAAGGCAGGCAAGCACAAAACGAAGAGAGAGTATGAGCAAGAAGTGAAAAAGATCTTGATAAAACACGAGGTAAACGGTCCATTCTCTCTCTCTCTCTCTCTCTCTCTCTCTCTCTCTCTCTCTCTCTCTCTCTCTCTCTCTCTCTCTCTCTCTCTCTCTCTCTCCAATACCGTACCATATTTCTCTCATCTCATTTTCAAAATAGTATAAATAACAGCAACTACGACTAACAGTAGACAACTTAAGCCACTAAACACAAAAGGTAACGCGTGATAATGGATATTATATTTAATATATTTCTTAGACTCCATCGAAAGTGAGGGTGGAAATTCCAGATATATCTTGATTTGATTTTCCTCCTTGGTGGTGACGTAAAGGAAGGAAATACCCCCTCGTGTCTGTACTCTGTGTGTGTGTGAGTCATTGTCCCGTGATGTTGAGATGGGAAGTGACATGCAGTTTGGTTCTAGGGAGAATAACCCGAAATAAGAAAAAAAAAATCCAAGTATTTTTGTGAGGGAGTGAGTTAAGAGGAAAAGATGATGAATGAAGTAGAGAGCAGAGGGAGGGATAAGAATAGAGGAACGTTAACCTAATGAGAATATGGTTGAAGCAAGAGGGGAAAACACACAATGATACCGTTATAGGGAAACAGGATATAGAAACGGAAGGCTCATAAACCCGTACTCAGTAATTAAGGAGATCGTATACATTTGGTACGGTAATATATACATTGGAGCGTCTTGATTCCTCCAAAGTGTGCCAGGAAACGAGACCTGATGAACTAAAGCAATGGTGGCCTGTTGCTGGGAATAGTTTGGATGAATCAGTTGCTCCAGATTTATTATACTATCCCATTAAGCCCTCCCCTACCCTTTAATGTTTTGTGCTACCGGTAGGCTACTTCCATATTCTAGACCAGTGTCATAATAGCCAGTACCCGAAGTCAAATTTGCCATTCCCGACTTGCGTAGCGATATAACCTATCCGATTTTATAAAGCAAGTGCCACTTCAACTGTACCTGAAACTATTGACTTATAGATTGCATTAACATAAGCACACGTGTTAATAATTATGCTAACTTAGTATACAGTACAAGTTTTACAATTGTTATTAACCTCGGTATAGCCAAGTCTTGCAACGAATGGGATTACCGGTAGGACACGAACATCCCGATAATATGATACTTGGACAAAACAGTCAACTACCGGACAGTCTACCCGACCGGTACAAGCTAGTTAGGACTAGACAAAGGGAGGGAGGGTTGGAATGAAGGAAGGGTGTGAGGAAGAAAGGAAGGAAGGAATGGTGTAAAGAAGTGAGGCAAGATGTAAAAGATAAGAGGAGTAGTGGAGGAAGAAGCACGTACACATTGTTGAGTAAAAAGCTGAGGGAAAAATGATGAGAAAATGAGAGAAACTGGATAAATGTTGGAGAGCGAATAGGAATAATAAAATATACATGTAAACACTCATAAATTAGAGACGGCAAACGCAATTTTATCTTTAATTTCCCCGATAAATAATTGGAATTGTCACCTAATATTACGGTATATTACAGCTTTTGAATTGTGCGTTCCAGTGAGCATCTTCAGTATAAAACTCGTTCATTGAGTGCATCCGGGAAAGGTCAAGTGCCAAGTGAACAAAGCAAAAAGTGTCAAGTGAGTATCGATAAAGAGCAAAGAAAAAAAAACTGGTTTGAATTTAAGAGACTGAGATTAAGAGGTTTGAATGTAAGATCAAAGGCCATGATGATTATACTGTTAAGATGAATTATATACTGTTTATAGTATGATGAACGTTGTGAAAATCATCTAAAAGACGAATTGTTAATAATAAGTGTTGTGATTGGTGGAGGAGGAGACAATAGGTGTTGAAATTATAGCCCCTGGTGGAGGAGGAGGAGAAGGAAAAAGAAAAGAGGGAAAGAGAAGAGAAGAACGAATGATACGTGAAGAAGAAAGGAACATACTACCAACCAAGAATAGAGATACAGAGAAAATAAAGGAAAGACGAGACGAAAAAAAGGAAGGAACGGAAAGAGAAGGAAATACAAGAGAGGAAAAAGCACCCATAACCAGAGAGAGAATACGAGGAGGGGTAAGCGTGTGTCGTTTCCCCCCCTGGTGGTGGTGTCTGCCCCTTGTGGCTATCATGGACTTCTGGCAACATTTCTTCGGCCTCAACCACGACAATAACCACCATACCACCACTACTACCACCGTCGCCGTTCATTCTACCCAGACAGGTAAAGTAGTAGTCGTAGTACACGCAAGGGGATACGTGATTATTATTATTTTTTTTTTTCGTACAGTGGCAATACCGAAGATAATATGCAGACATGATGTGGCGTAAATATATATGAGTAGTGGTTCATTACTCTTTATAATTTATACATATGGTAAATCTAGCTTATTAATAAAGGGGAAATTCTCGAAGTGGTTCATTACTCTTTATATACATATGATAAATCTAGCTTATTAATAAAGGGGAGATTCTCGAGGTTGGTGAATTGGAGGTCTCGATTCCTCCAAGCTGTGTCACGAAACAGATTCCCTTAGTACGTACACCATTGGGGACGTCTGTTTTCTGGTGTATTTAGGAGATATCAATAGTCTTCCTGGCTCTTGCATTATACCCACAAGATAATCTCCACTTAATATGAATGCACGTAGCGTACTAATACTCTAGATGCGTAGCTACAGAAAGTGTGCTAATCAGACACACAAGTAGAGTCGCGCAAACAAGTTACCGGACACCAAGGCTATTGTGGGTGTGGTGGCACCTGGTAACCTTGATCTGTTAACAGGTCGGCCAGAACTTAGTAACTATATCTGTTCTTTACGTAGGAATTAAAAAAAATAAACTTGGTAATCAAATACGAATGACGATATGTAGCGTAAGTATTCATTCATGAACCTGTTATAGCCCATATTTTGTCTGCATTAAGGGCTGAATGTAGTCAGAATATTGGAGACAAACGAGTCCTTCGAACATTGACATGAAACACCATCTATATAGAAAGAGCTTGTTTCGTGGCACCGTCAGGAGGAATCAGAAGCCACCAAATCTCATACACAATCACAGGATCCGAATAAATGTGTGGGCGAGTTGCTAGATGGCGCTCAGAACAGGATTTGGTCTAAGTACAGTACCTTTGTTACTGCGGCCAAATAGACCTTGCGAAAGGAGTGACCACTGAATATTAAACAATCTGGATGATATGCATGGGTGTGTACAGACATGTTTTGAGGTCAGGGGCTTATGTGAGAGAGAGAGAGAGAGACGGCCGCACCCCTTGACCGTTCCTTCTACTGAGGGCACAAGCTTATTAAGGGGACAGTACAGTGTTGATAAATCTGGAGTAACTGATTCCTCCAAAGTATTCCAAGCAACAGGTCACCATTCTTTAACCTCGCTAATTTGGTCTTGTTCCCTGGCATACTTTGGAGGAATCAAGACGCTCTAATGAACCAAAAGTATACGTATCCCCCCTTTAATTAATCTGGCTACCTGCGCTGGCTCCTGTTGATGGGTTCCCTCTCGTCATGAATGCAGACAATATTATACTTTAATAACATATGAGTGATAGAATGGTTTGCAATACAGAGGTTGACAATGAAATATACCTGTCATCTCCTATATTGAAATACCTTACAATAATATTTACCCTACCGTTTCTATTGTACCAGTGTAGGCTATTCATGGTTTGTTATGCCAACTAAACACCCACACACACACCCACACACGGTAGCTTGCCTCGGTAAAATTCAGGGCCGGTCATCAGACTGCTAAAGATGTATTAGGTTAGGGTGCTGCCCAAACAGGGGAGACGGAGGTCGCATCGTCTTCTCTTCGTCATACAAATTAGGAGGTTCTTCTTTGTTGGTCTTGTTCATCTGGAGGTCGAAGGAGATTTTGTCCATTAACTTGATATTGCCTAACGTAACGGGGAATGGGTTTTCTGGATCAATCTAAGCCATTTTACATGAGTCTGGATATCAATGTATTGAGGTTCTCTGTCCAATTTGCTGATCCATACATATATTTAGAACTTGTAACGTTTATCAATCTCAGAGAGGGATACAGGCCTAAATAGCTTTTTGACCAACGAGAGCAATTTGGCCATGTGTTGTTTGCTAGGCCAGATTTCGGTGCAACTGAAGACGTCGGGCCTAGTCATGTTTGTAAACATTTTGCAGTGGAGGTCAGATTATTTTTTATTCTGTCTGGTTCTGTTTCCGTATGTGTGGCAGCGACTCTATCATTCATATATATATACGCATTATATCTTGGCCTTCGGTGGTTACGGGGTGATTTTTTTGTTGGTGAATCGGAAGGTCTATGATTCTTTCAAACTAAGCTACGAAACAACTGGTCCCCTATTAGTACGGTACCATTGAGGACGTCGTTTTTAGGCATAAATTGGATGAACAGGAGATCTTCCAATTCACCAATCAAAGAATCTCCCCTTAAATTCAGTAATTATTTAAGTAAAGCCAAGCCAGTGTTTGAAGAAATTGAGTTGGTACTTGTGCTTTCGCGCGCGTGCGTGTGTGTTTGTGTGTTGTACAAGGAAGTCACTTGTTTGTGTGAATGAGAGACCGTGAAGTGCAGACAGATTAAGTCATTATTTGCTCGTCTGCGTCCTTGTATCTATATTAGTTCAGAGTGGAACATTAGGCTATGATAGGCTAATGTAGCTTACGTTGTAACTAATTCATCCTACGCATGAGCTAACTAATGAGTGACTATGTAGAATTAATTGGCTATATTATTTGATGTCCCTTTGTTAGTCAGTGTGTGCAAGGATTTTTTGGTCGTGTTTCTGTACACTAAGGAACAGAGAGAAAATGTAACCCCAGTTTTTCAGAGAGAGAGAGAGAGAGAGACAATGAGAAAAAATGTAAAGCGAGTTATTCCTAGTGGAGAGAGAGAGAGAGAGAGAGAGAGAGAGAGAGAGGAGCACGGTGCGCAGGATCTGTTAGGACTCCCACAGACGCCAGTGAGTCGGCGATCCTACACTGAAATAAAAAGACGCATCTCTCTCTCTCTCTCTCTCTCTCTCTCTCTCTCTCTCTCTCTCTCTTCAGGAAAAACACCACAGATCTTGTTTGCATCTCTGTTCGTCGTGTTATCTTCCCATTCCTTTGCTTGTTTCATATCCACCATCTTTTATCCCTCATCTTCCTACTCCTCGATCAGGCACCACTACCAACACCATCTCCCCTCCCTTCCCCTCCTATTCTTCCCCCCCACAACCACCATGCACAATCTCAGTCTCCTCTCTTCCCACCACCACCACCCCTCCTCCACCATCCCCTCCTCCACCTTCATCTCTTCCCCCATCCCCCTCCTCCTCCTCCTGCTCTTCGTTACATACACGACTGCTCCTGCCTCCTGTTGCTTCTGGTGTAGTCTAATATCCTGCCTATACTCTATATTTTTATACTGCTGGCTGCATCTATTACCTCCCATATTGCTTGCATTGTTTCTTATCTCCACCCCACTTTTCCCTTGCTATTATTTTGTGCTGTCGGTGACCAAATTTTCACATCTCTTGTTTTTGTTAACTCAATTTTGGTTCATGTATCGTATATTTTTACTGTTTTATTTTTATTCATACCGGTACTCTCATGTTTTTGTTAACTTTCTCTGGTTTATGTATCGTATATTTCTACAGTTTTATTTTTACTCGTACTCTCTTGTTTTTATTTATTCTGGTTTATGTATCGTATATTTTTACTGTTTTATTTTTTTACTCAAATTCACGTTGTTTTGTGTACATTATTGTAATAGTTCTACTGCTATTTTTTCCTTCTTTACCCTCGTTATTATTATATCCTCTTGGTGTCCAAATTATCTTTGTGTTTTTGTTAGCCTAACTCACATTGGTTCATGTCTCATTTCTGATGGTTGTTATTTTTTTTAATCTTTGTTACTATCCTGCTCATTATTTATATACTGTTGGTTCATATAACTCATACTAATTTCTCCTGTTTATATTTTACCATAAGCGTAGGCTTAGTATCATTATTTTCCTGTTTCCCGATTATATCCTTTTTTCCTCCCTTCTCTCTCATTTTCCTGCTTCCCAAATTTTATCCCTGTTTATCTCTCACATTATTTTCCTCCCTCAAATTTATCTCTGATTTTCCCTCCATTTCTGCCGGCTGTCTATTTGTCTCCACTTTTCCTCCTCTTCTTCATCATCTTGTACTCTTCCCTTGTCCCACCTTTCGTAATCTAGTCCTCTGTAACCTTTCTTTCCTCTATCCTAATCTGCAGTGCTACCTCATGTCCTGTTTTACACTCCTAACCGATACAGTAGCTGTTTACTTGACTAGCCTGTGCAGTTCTTAGTTATCCTCTATAGTTAATAATCTTTCAGAGAACAATATATTTAGTTTATATTTTGTTGGCAAATTGGAGGTGACTAAGTCCTCCAAACTATGTCACGAAACAGCACAAGAATTAAAGGAGCTTTTTGTTTCGTGATACTGTTTGGAGGAAGTGGTAGCATCCAAGTCGACCACTACATACATAACATGACTGACCTTTTCGCCCTCTATCTGTCCTCTATAATCTCCTCGTCTATTTAAGGGGGAGTTACAGTTTTGAAAGATAAATCTGGAGCAACTGATTCCTCCTAACTATTCCAGGCAACAAGACACCATTCTTGTTTGTTAATCTGGTCCTGTTTCCTGGTATACTTTGGAGGAATCGAGGCGCTCCAATGTGACAATAATTTTACCTAACCCCTTCAGAAGAGACTCATGATGGTAAATTAGAAGTCAATATTGATTCCTCCAAATTGTGCCACGAAACATCACCTATTTCTAGTAACATAAAGGTCGACTGTTTCCTGGCAGAGTTTGGAGGAATCAGCAGCATCCCTCCAACGATAGATTCATTTTCCCCTCAACTCTCTTCAGGGTTGGCTAATCTTTCGTCACACAATCTCTCGTCATCTTGCCTTGGGTATCTTTAGTTTTGTCTTTATCTTCTCTCGTGTCATCGTATTTTCTTAGTTTTGTATATCCGCCATCTTTGACAGAATCCCACTCCTCTTTCCCCTGCTCTCTCTCTCTCTCTCTCTCTCTCTCTCTCTCTCTCTCTCTGACCCACTTATATTAGTCCTTCCTGCCAGAATTTTCATCGCCTTTTTTCATGTAGGCTAGTCCACATATTTATCCTCCTCACTCTCATCTAGCCTACTCTTTTCTCTACTTCCTCTTCCCTCTCTTCTCTCATCATCCACCGCTTCTACCACCAGGCCCACCTCCCACCCACCCATCCTTTCCACATTTCCCTCCACCCCTACTACCTCCTCTTTCCTCCTCAGCTTTCCTCCTCTCTCTCTCTACCTCCTACTCCTCCACGACCCAGCCACTGTGTCGCCTGCCTGCCTGCCGGCCCTCCCTCCCTCGCAACGGTGAAACAAACAGTGGTGTGGTGACGGTGATGGTGATATGACATGGCAAACCTAGTGTGTTGTGTGGTGACAATTGTTGTATATACAGTTAGCCTAGGTACCATATTGTTTAACACAAACATAAGAATGACGTAGTGTGTAATGTTTTGTGGTGGTGAGGATGCGTCTTGGATAGCTACGATTACCCTTGTGTTGTTGAATGGTGTGGTATATTGCTGTAGATATGGTTAGCCTATGCCCTATTATTTATCCGTATATTGCATTACAGAAAGATAGTGACAAAGTTTGATACGGTGATAATGATTTGAAAAAGGCTACAGTAGGCTAGCGTCATGTTGTGGTGTTGGAGTTATATATGGTTGGTTAGTCTCTCTTATATAACCATACATTACATTACAGGAAGATAGTGAGCGACACAGTTTGATTATTACGGTGATGGTGGTGTGAAAAAAACTACCGTAGTGTCTCATTTTCATGTGGTGTTGTGTGTGTTTAGGTTCAAGCCCCTTCTAGGCTACATTGCTTTACCGGAAGATAGTCTTGTGACAGTCGAGAACGTTTTATTTTTGGTGGTGACGCGACATTGGTACGGATACCCTTACCAAAGTCTAAATTTAGACTTTGATCCTTACTACCCTAGTGTGTTGTGTGTCGTGTTGTAGCCACGGTTCGACCTGTTTGAATACCTGTAGGCTTTATCGCATTATCGTTTATGGTGGTGAGGACATGACATAACTCTGATCTTAGTAGCCTAGGCTGAGTGTCGTGTCGTGTACTCGTGTTGTGACAGCGGTAACTGTGTTGGATTTATATTTTTTTTACCGAAAGATAATGTATAAATTTTGTGACGCTACGTGAGTGTTTGTAATTTTCTGGTGTTGTGATAATAATGGAAACATTGCCGGTATTACAAACAAAGAAATTTCCTAATGTGACACTTTTAGGTCACGATATATTGAAGGAGTGATGGTGTACCAAATATATGCCAGTGATTGATTGTAGTCTAATGTGTTATGGTAGATATTATAGGCTAAGTCCATTCATATTACGGTGCATCTGACTCCTACTGGGTTTTTGTTCCGACGTATGATATTGGTTGATTTAACGTTGTGATATGTGCTAGATACAGTTAGGCCTCGGTTAGGATATCCTACTCCCTACTCCTTACTCCTGTTAGCCTATTAAGTACAAGCTAAAGTGGGTCATCTGCTTCGGTAGGTGTTTGTGTGTAGGGCGGGATAGCCTGGTGGGAATTTGAGGTGGTTGGAAAATGACAATATGCTGGGTAGGAATAAGATGGGAGAGAGAGAAGTGGGTAGAAAGCAGTAGGAATGAATTAGGCGAGGGGAGGGATAGAATAGTGGGAATATGTAGTGTTGGAGAATGAAATGGTGGGTGGGAGTAAAATAGAGAACGGTGGAGATAGAATAACAGGAGTGAAGTAGGGGAAAGATGTAAGGTTTGTGGGAATAAAACAGGAGTGAAGTAAAGGAGATATAAGGTTGGTGGGAATAACAGGAGTGAAGTAGTAGAGAGGGTAGGGGAGGGATGTAAGGCTGGTGGGAATTTTGTAGCGTTTGAGAATGATAGGGGTGGGTGGACGTGTGAGTGGCTGTTGATTTATGAAGGGTGTTCGTGGGATAGCTACAGTAAAGGGGATGGGTAGGTGGGAAAGGGATAGTTAGGCCTATATCCCGTAGTGGATATAGGCTAATAGAAGAATGGGATTGGAAATAATAGGGACTAATAGAGAGTCGAGATGGATACAAAAGTGAGGCGAGAAGGGAAAATTGATACTAAGTTATTATATATATACATTTTTAAAATCCTGGCGATAGTGCACCGATTCTCTTTTATTTTTATTCCCTTCAGTGTTTACAAGTTGCAGACAAGTATCTATTGTTGTGTGAAAATTTAGTGTAGTTTTTCTTGTAGGAAGTAGTAGCCTATATAAGGTAAATTGAGGGAACAGGTGCATTTGTCCCCAAGTAAACAAATAGTCAAAGTAAGTTTCACAGCCAAGGAAAATTACATTATTAGGCTATATAGTACTTGAAGCGTGCCTGAACCTCTTAATAAATAAATTGTGAGTAAAGAATGATGATGATAACAATGTAAAAGTGTTTGGTTGGTGTTGGTGAATGTAGAGAGATTGATAGTGATATGTGTAATGGTTGTGGTTGTTAATAGTATTTTGTTAGTTGTGAGGAATCTGGTTTGTGCAATGCTTAGACAGTCATTGTGCTGAGTACAATCTGTAATGATTATACGGTAATAATCGAAATGAGAGAGAGAGAGAGTGTGTGTGTGTGTCTGTGTGAGTGTAAAGTGGGCTATGTACGAACACTGCGTGGGAGAAAATGTAATTAACACAGAGGGCGAGAGAGAAAGAATGGGAGTGAGAGTTAGAGTTGTGTGAGTGTGGGTGTGGGTGGAGAAGAGGAGTAAGCGAGGTATGCGAGGGGAATTTGAGAGAGAGAGAGAGAGAGAGAGAGAGAAAGAGAGAATGCGGGGGTGGGGTCACTGCAGGACCTAGCTAAGGGATCAATAAAGGAAAGGAGGTCAAGGTCTCTCTCTCTCTCTCTCTCTCTCTCTCTCTCTCTCTCTCTCTCTCTCTCTCTCTCTCTCTGTTAGCCTAATATGATATTGATCTGAAATGCAGTGAATATCGATTTATTTACCTGGACAATCAGAGTGGAAGGTGACGTGTATTGATCTTACAAACTCGTGAGCTTATACTACTTACTACATACACACACACACTGCCTGGAACTGCAACCAACGACGACAACAACAACAACTAACTGCTGGCTAACGTGGAGAGAGATAGAGAGATAGATAGATAGATAGATAGATAGATAGATAGATAGATACCCATGTGTGTAGCCTAGTGATCAATAGTGGTCACAAGTTCTCCTCTATCCAAACAGTGCATTGAAGTGAAGGAAAAGTGTATATACTGTACTTGCTTAGGGCTTCGTCATCCTCTGCAAAAACATTCTTTCCTTCCTCTCTTGGGTTTTCTTTCTTATCTCTTATTTACTCGTCCCCGTTCCTTGCTTCCTGACTCGCCCCCCTCCACCTGCACACACACACACACACACTCACACACACACACACACACACACACACACAGTGCATTGATGTGAAGGAAAAGTGTGCTTAGGGATTTTCTTATCTCTTATTTACTCTACCCTTCCTTCCTTCCTTCCCTTCCTTCCTTCCCTTCTTTCCTTCCCTTCTTTCCCTTCCTTCCCTTCCTTCATTCCCTTCCTTCCCTTCCTTCATTCCTTCCCTTCCTTCATTCCCTTCCTTCCCTTCCTTCCTTCCTTCCTTCCTTCCTTCCTTCCTTCATGACTCCCACCCCACTCCCCTCTTAACCTTCTACACACACACACACACACACACACAAAGGGTATGAAGGTGGGGGAGGGGGTACAATGAATAATGGTTGTCCACACCACTCAGGGTTGGGTTGTTTGGTTAAGGTGAGGCCACAGGTGAAGGGAAGATGGCACCAGGTAGGAAAGAGAGGATAGAAAAGGAGGGGGGAGTGTTGAAAGGAAAGATTCTCAATAAAAAGGAAGGAAGGGGAAGGGAGGGATGGTTCGTTGTAATATTTTTTTCCACTGTAGCTGCCCAACGATAAAATATTGAATAGCCTTTGTTCATTCATGAGCACGTGACTTATAATTACCTTTGTTTCATCATTCTCACGTATAACAAACATCCTTATTATACCTGAGTGTGTGTTTTTGTTAGGGGAAATTCTCTTGTTGGTACTAATGGTACTAATAGGGGATCTGTTTCTTGGCATAATTTGGAAAAGGAAATGGTGGTTAAGGAAGGGAATTGCCGGGAATTAGGTAGGGAATAAGGGAGAAAGGAAAAGATGTGTAGCCTAAGGGAAGGTAAGGCCAGGGAGAAGGTATAAAATAAGGGATATAGGAAAGTGATTTATGGGTAAGAGAAGGTCCGGTCCGGAAAGGGAAGTGACACAAAAGTAACCTTGGGAGAGTAGAGAATGTAGGAAGGAAAGTACACACAGGGAGATATCAATAAGCGGGAGAATGAAGAAAGGAAGGTAAAAGAAAATAACACGGTATGGTAGGCTATGTGTGTACAGTAGTTATAAAGACAATAATTGGGTAGGAACTTTATTAGATATGTACAGTTGGACACAGGAATGGGTGGTACAGCCCAGGTGAAATATACTTGTCCCATTTGAGTAACCAGTGTCTATTATCAGGTACTTGATTTTTATTAACATCCTCAATACTGACTTCTGCCCCTGATGTCTCCTATTTGGCACTAAGGAACACACACACACCATCCTCAATACTGACTTCTGCCCCTGGTATCTGCTATTTGGCACCAAGGAACTTGATATTGGGAGACATTTTCCATCTTTCACTTGGGCTGTACAGTATGTGAGTGGTTAGGGAGTTTAAGACATAGGGATTAGAAAGTAAGGAAGAAAGGATTTGAAGGACCCAGTGATGTATAGTCAGAAAATTGAAGGTTCATGAGTCCTTCAAATATTGCCATGAAACACACACCTATATGGAAGGAGCTTGTTTAGTGGCATGGTCAGGGGGAATCAGAAGCCTCCAATTTTAATACACGATCAAAGGGTCCTTAAAGATCCTTATGATAGCGTATGGAAAGTAAGTGGAGGCTTCTGATTCCTCCTGACTGTGCCATGAAACAAGCTCGTGTGTGTGTGTGTGTTTCATGGCAATTTTTGAAGGACCCATTTATCCAATTTTCTGACTACATCATTGGGTCCCTTAAGGTGGTAATTCTTTTTTTGGTACATTGGAGTACCTTGACTCCTCCAAAGTAGGCTAGGAAACAGGACCAGAAGAGCAAAAATAATGGTGTTTTGTTGCTTGGAATAGTTTGGAGGATTCAGTTGCTACAGAATTGCCAACACCAAACTCCTCCCTTATGCAGAATGAGTTTGGGAAGTAGGAAGTTGTGAGTAGCCTATAGATTCATAGAAGGTAAGAAATGATTAAGGAGTGGTTCGGTAAGGTTCCCAAAAGACTTCATTACTAGGTACTAGCATTGTTTGTCGACACACATCCTGCTTAGCCTACTCTCCCACACACTCCCATCCTTCTCTCACAACATTCCCAACCTACACACTCCCATCTTCCTTTCACACACACACACATATCCTCATCTCACACTCCCATCCTCCTCACACACTCCCATCCTACAAACTCTACCATTCAGCTTCCACTCCACTCACTACTTCTTACCCATCACTCCCCACTCAACTCCTTACCCATCACTCCCCCACTCACCACTGCTTACCTATCACTCCACCCTACTCACCACCACTTACCTATTATACTTTTCCCCCTGTCTTGTATTCCCCACCGTCCCTTATATATCTCCCTGTGTTTACCTTCCCTTCAGTCCCTCACCAACATATCCTTCTCGCGTCTATACTTTCCATCCCAGACTAACCCTTCCTTCCCTCCACCCACTAACTAACCCACTACTCTTACCCACCATATAAGCAAGTGTATTTGTCTGGTAACCTTGTATATACCTCACCCTTCCATCCCCTTCTCTTCCCTTCCCTTCCCTTTAACATAATATAAGCCTTAAGTACATTAGCCTAAACCTATATACAGTATTTTGGTTCACTCATAACTTAACACATTTTGTCGTGCTGGCTGGTATTTTATTAAAGATCTAATATATATTGTCATCAGTGGCCTAATTGATTACTCGTGTATGTTGTTTCTAGTTTATGTTGCGTGTATTAATTATTATTAGCCTATGTTATGTAAGAGTCTAATGTAACCTTTTCTCTCTGGTTTCAGGTATGTTGTTGAGTTGTAGTGATGGGTGGATGGTACAGTTGGTGTGGGCCCCTCGCACAGTATGGTAAGTCATCATTAGGGTAAGGGCAGATTCTTATGTTTGGGTGAATTGGAAGGTCTCGGATTTCCTCCAAATTATGCCACGATAAGGACTCTCGCTTATATGTACCTTTGAGGACATCTGTTTAGTGGTATAATTATGAGGAATCAGTAACCTTCCAATTTACCAACAAGAGAATATCCCCTGGAGGAGGGAGGGAACGGGGGCAGTACTGTGGTATATTATTATACTCCCAACTAGAACTTTACATTTTTAAGGGCATTGTATGTATGCTTTTGGTACATTGGAGTGCCTTGGTTACCTAAACATATGCCAGGAAACAGGATCAGATGAACATAAACTAAGCCTATATGTGGCGTCCTGTTGCTTGGAGTACATCAGAGGAATCAGTTGTGTGTTCTACATTTACCAACACTATAGGAACAAAATGAACCATAAATCCCCCTCCACCTGGACTAGACCAAACATGATGCACGTATATTGACGGTCGTGGCAATAGAGGTTGTGTGGTCACCTCTTTGTTCGATGTTTATATCGACCTTGTGAACGGAATGGACAGTGAAAATCTGAGAGAGGAAGGGGCAGTGTGAGCGAAATGGTCAGTGAATTTGTGTGAAAGTCAATAATACACACACATACATACAGAGCAGTGTGAGCGAAATGGTCGGTGAATTTGTGTGAGTCAAAAAAACACATACAGAGAGAGAGAGAGAGAGAGAGAGAGAGAGAGAGAGAGAGAGAGAGAGAGCAGGATGCCTGACAAGAAAGAGGATGTTGTGTGACGTCGTTGTGTACAGTAGAGTAGGTAGGTCACCAAATACTTCCTAGTCTTGTTGGCGGGAAAGTTCGGTACAAAGACAGTAGTGGTGATGGTGACCCTGAGATGGGGGAGGTAGGAAATCAGACACACACACACACACACACGGATAGGAAGTAAATCACACACACACACACATGGATAGGAAGGAAATCACACACACAGGTATACACATATGTGGAGGAAGGAAAACACACACACACATACACATATGTAGAGGAAGGAAAACAAATACACACACACAGGTATACACACGTGAAGCTGCTGTTTGATGTCACAGTTTTAGTGAATCGATGCCCTACAATTGGTGGGGTTTGTTTTGTTGTGAAATAATTGGAGTGTAGCCTACATAATGGTATCAATGTGTGTTCAAACTGAGCCAAAAACATAGGCTACTTTAGATGAATCGATACCCTACAATTTGACATTATATTAAGCCCATTAACCTCGTATTTTGAACCTAGTTTCCTAACACTCATCGTAACGCAGTCATCTTTACGTATTTGTCTGAAAAGTAAGTTCAAAATGTCAAGTCTTTAATAATTAGATGGTTTTAA
Source organism: Petrolisthes manimaculis (assembly GCA_034508575.1). NCBI lineage: Eukaryota > Metazoa > Arthropoda > Malacostraca > Decapoda > Porcellanidae > Petrolisthes > Petrolisthes manimaculis. The sequence goes on along the minus strand of JAWZYT010001465.1, from coordinate 88,174 downwards.
TTAAAGGGAGATTCTGTTATTGGCAAATTGGAAAGCTACGAAACAAGCTCCTTCCATATGGGTGGTGTTTTCTGTTTTCTGAAGGTATTTGAAGGACTCGTTTACTCCAAAATTCTGACTACATCCCATGGACTCTTAATAATGGTTCAAATAGACTCTTACATTGAATAAAGTATCTGTTTCTTTAGTTTGGAGGAACCAGAAACTTGGAAATTCACCAACGAAATAATCTCCCTCATTAAAATTTCAAGTGTAATATGATATAAGCATTCATATGTGGAGTGTTCATCAGTGTCAGAACATCCTAATAATAAATGCCTGTGAAGTGAATCATGGAGGGAAGAATAGCTCTTTATACACGATGGAGGAAAAATAGCCTAATAACACGATCGAGGCCGGGGTGTAGTTGCGTAGTAAGAGCCTAACTTGTTACGTCATACATAGTTCACCAGATGCTACCCTAACATTATATTTATTTCATTAGTCCCTTTACAGTTATCATTGTAGGTATTGTATTACATCTTGGTCACCTAAAATATCACGTGTATCTTCAATGTCACAAATGATAGTGTCACATACAACTCGTACACACAAAAAAATATATATAGGTATAAATATCCATTACAGTTACATAAGTATTAACAATCAGACTTCGTTCAAGGACACGGGGCTTCCATTCATTATCATTAATAGTTTTTTTTTACCGTACACACACACACACACACACACACACACACACACACACACACACACAACAGTGGTGACGAGTGGTTCATATTTAGGCTATAACAAAAAGTAAGGGATGGCGACCACGTGTTTGTTTACATGTTGGCGGTGGTGCCACATCTACACCACCAACCCTGTTTTAACTATGGTGCCGCTTCTACACTCACATAATTATACTTTATTTCAATACCTATAGATAGAGTATTCTTCCATTAGAGAGAGAGAGAGAGAGAGAGAGAGTTTTAATTTTGTTGACGTTATAGCTTTGTCTGTGTGTGTGTGTAAGTATAATAGATTAATTAATATTCAGGTCAACGACGTGGCACCTGTAGGCAGAGTAAGTGATGTAGGCTCTCTCTCTCTCTCTCTCTCTCTCTCTCTGTGTGTGTGAAGACGAGACAAAAGGATACTACATGTTTGATAATAGCATGATTTCCGAAAGATGAGTTTGCGTCATAACTATACAGTGTAATCTTGTTATCTTATCATTAACTGGTTGGTAACGAGTATAGAGGTGGTGTGGTGCAACAGGAAAGGCTGTCCAAATAATAATAATAATAATAATAATTGTGAATGAATGTGTGTTGAGGATAAAGTTTTGGTCAGTCGAGATATAATAGTATTTTCCAAACACACACACACACACACACACTTACGAAGGGGCTATATGACACGCACGCGAAGACAAAAGTTATGCACACACACACACACACACGAAGGTTAAATAAGAGAGATAGAGTTGTTCTACTAATAGTTTTTGTTATCTTTATGTTCTTGGAATTACGAAGTGAGTTTTGGCTTGAGATTATCCATTGTGTGTGTGTGTGTGTCAAAATAAACAAAGCATTCACCAACACTACAAGGCTAGAGTTTGCATAGAGGAGGAGGAGGAGGAAGAAGGAGGAGGAGGAAGAGTAAAAGAGTTGGTGGAGAAAGAGGAGAGATGAATAAAACTATGGGAATGTAGGAGGAGAAAGAACCAAGGAAGAGAAGGTGGAGAAAAAGAACCAGAGGAGGAGGAGATATATAGAAGAGGATAAAGATAAAGAGAACCAGAGGAGGAGGATGAAGAGGTGTGGTGTAAAGCCTTGATCTCTTCCCCTGCATCTCCCTGACCTCGTGTAACCTAGTGTGTGGATGTTCAGACAAAGGTGAGAGAAAGGTGCCATAGAGGGAAAGGCAGGTGAACACACACACACACAAAGCTATAGTCTCACTCACGAACGCTGTAGTACACACACACAAAGGTATAGACTCACTCACGGACGCTATAGTACACACACACACACACACACAAAGGTTTAATAGTCTCACTCACGCAGGCTAGAACACACACACACACACACACACACAAAGGTTTAATAGTCTCACTCACGCAGGCTAGAACACACACACACACACACACACACACACACACACACACACACACTATCTATCTACGTACAGTCACGGTCAATAATAATAATAATCCACATATGGGTATCTCAAACAATTTACTATCTGGTATTTTCACGTTCACATATATTTTGTATTGTTTTAAGTACTACGTAGCTGCTTGTATTAAATTAAAAGATGGTAGTTAACCTATTTATTGGAAAGTTTATCATCTAAGGAACAGAGGGAAGCTGTCAAAATCTTATGCGAGTTTCCCCTACATGGATGATTATATTTGACCGCAACTGTAAAGGACTTTCAACTTAACACATTTTCTTCCTAAATATTACATCCTTCACACCGTTTATTCTACCTTTCCTAACTTTTTCTTTTACACATTCTTCATTTTTTCTTTTAACTATCCATCTTTCATATCTTTCTTATCTTTCTCTTACTGACTCATCTTTTTCCCCTTCCTTCTTTTATCTTTCTTCACACAACTTATTCTACCTTTCCTAACTTTTCTTTTACATCTTCCTCATGTCTAAACTTTACTTCCTTCACATCTCTTTGTTATCTTTCCCTTCCTAACTCCATACATTCACACCTTTCGTAACACCTCTCTCTCTCTCTCTTAATTTACTTTACTTCACACCTATATCCTTTATTTTCTTATTTTACTGTATCTATCTTACTGTAATTTCCCCAGCTCCATCGTGTTTCTCTCTCTCTCTCTCTCTCTCTCTCTCTCTCTCTCTCTCTCTCTCTCTCTCTCTCTCTCTCTCTCTTTTTTTTTCTCTCACACACACCTCCCTATTTATCTGTCTGTCTTTCCCCCCTCTCCCCTCCCATTCTCACCGGCTTGTTTGCTTTCTCCTCCCCAACCCCCTCACCTCTCCCTATACACCCCTCCACCCCCTCCCCTCCCCCCCCACCTCCTCCCCTCTTCCTCCTTCCTTCCCCCTCCACCATAGAGGTATACCCATGGGTATACCTTATACCTTAATGCCCTTCACCCCCCACCCCCCACCTCCCCCTCCACCTCTCACTCCTTCCATCCCTTCCCTCACCTTTCCAGTCAAAACAGTGACCTTGACGCAACGCTTTGGAAACAGGCTTGCCACACCTCTCCTCCCTCACCTCTCTCTCTCTCTCTCTCTCTCTCTCTCTCTCTCTCTCTCTCTCTCTCTCTCTCTCAACACCAGTAGGTCTTTTGTTCATTGAAATATTGTCTGTATCATAAACTGTCCCCCTACTCCCGCACCCCCCCCCCCCAGTCTGTCCCCCTACTCTCGCACCCCCCCCAGTCCCCCCCAAGCCTGTCCCCTACTCCCACACCCACCTTAAGGTACTATTGTTACACACATGGTTTTGATGTAGTAAGTGTTGAGCCAATAATGTGTTGTTGTTGTTGTTGTCAGCAGGTAGCCAACTCAGTGAACCCAATAGCTGTGACGTCATTAATTCTTGTCAACAGCATACAATTATGTCCTCTCGTAATATTAATAAAATAAGATATCTTTTACAAGGTTTATTATATACGTATATTTATGAGTACTTGAGTTTATTGTGTTGTTGTTGTTGTTGTTGTGATAGCCTTGCCAAACCCCAGTGAAATATCTTAGTTCCCTTCGCTGCTCATGGAAAGCAACAACAACAACAAGATGAGAGGAGAGGAGAGGAGAAAGATGGAAGAAGAGAAACGTGGAAGAGGAGGAAGAGATATGAGAAAGGTGGAGGAGAGGAGAGGTGAAAGATGGAAGGGAGGAGATGAGAAAGATGGACGAAGAGGAAGAGATGAGGGAAGAAAGATGGAAGAGGAGGAGAGGAGAAAGGTGGAAGAGAGGAGAAAGATGGAAGAGGAGGAGAGGAGAAAGGTGGAAGAGAGGAGAAAAATGGAAGAGGAGGAAGATGGAAGAGAAGAGGAGCCACAGAGCAACAGTAAATAAGAGAGGAAGAAGAATAAAGAGGAAGGAGAGGAGGCGGAGTATATGAGGATGGAAAGTGATTGTAGTAACAGATGATTCAAGGCCAACAGGGGAAACCAGAGAGAGAGAGAGAAGGAGAGAGAGAGAGAGAGAGAGGGAGAGAGAGAGAGAGAGAGGGAGAGAGAGAGAATATCATTGGGTACAGTAGAGATATGTTGTAATTACAGTCGCCTGCAAAATGTATGTATGTATATGTAGCCCAAATCAAGTAAGTTAAGGTGGTATTTAATTCTATTTTGTTACATTGGAGTGCCTTGATTCCTCCAAAGTATGCCAGGAAACAGGACCAGCTGATGAACAAAATTAATGATGTTTTGTTACTTGGAATAATTTGGAGGATTCAGGTGCTCCAGATTTACCAATACAAAACTTCCTCCTTAAATCTGGAGAAATCAAGGCTCTCCAGTGTACCACAAGTAATTGATACGAGTTACTGAGATATAAACAAAAGGAAGGCTATTTATTGTGTTTTTGTGGGTGGGTGGGGGGAAGAAAACATGTCCTCGACTGTACAAGGTCAAAAACCAATCAGAAACCACACAGTACTGTACCCAAACACACACACACACACACACACACAGGGTCACCTTTACTCGATCTTCTTTCTGTGTGTGTGTGTGTGTGTCCCATTTATTCCCCATGTATTGAAGGTCAATGTTGCCTTTATTTTGGTTACAGGAGAACGCTACCCATTTCTTCCATTTACAAACTACTACCATCTCTCATTACCACTACCACTGTCCCTGCTACCATCTCTCACTACCACTACCACTGTCCCTGCTACCATCTCATTACCACTACCACTGTCCCTGCTACCATCTCTCATTACATTACTATTCACACGATTTCTCAGGTCACGCCGAAAAGAAAATGTAAATATACCTGTACTGTATATATAAAAAGAAAGGTGAAGAAATCTGTGTGTGTGTGCTGGGGAATCCCCTGACTCTCATCCTTCTTCCCCCAACCTCCAACCCCCATCCATCCCTTCTCCACTTTTTTACTCTCTCTTCTTTTGTGCACCGGATTTTCCTCCTCTCTCTCTCTCTCTCTAATTTGCTTCCACATTCTGCTCTAACACAGCCTCATCTCCCTTCTACTCCACCCTATTCCTTCCTTCCACATCCTCCTCCTCCTCCACCATTACCACATTCCACTTACTCCACCTCCTCGTCCTCCACCTAGGCTACTCCACTTATACTCCTTCCATCTCCTCCACTTACTCAACTACTCCTTCCATCTCTCTGGATTGGCGAACAGAATTAAATTAGAGGATAGAGAATAGAATAATGTAATAGAAAAGATGGATGTATTTAATAGGCTGCATTACACACACACACACACACACACACACACACACACACACACACACACACACACACACACACACACGAGAGTCATGACAGTCTCTTCACAACACAACAACAATAACACCACCACCACCACCACCACCACCAGTAGCTTTCTCTCTAAAACGCCACCTCAGTCTAGATACCAGCCATCCATCCCTCTCCTTCATTCTGGTTTTACTTCATTTCTTCCTGTCTTCATTCTGGTTTTCCTTTTTTCATTCCTGTCTTTCTTCCTTCCTTCCTTCCTGTCTTTCTTCCTTCCTGTCTTCCTTCCTTCCTGTCTTTCTTCCTTCCTGTCTTTCTTCCTTCCTGTCTTTCTTCCTTCCTGTCTTTCTTCATTCCTTCCTGTCTTTCTTCCTTCCTGTCTTCCATCATTCCTTCCTGTCTTCATTCTTGTCTTTCTTCCTTCCTCTTTTCCTTCCTATCTCTCTTCCATCATTCCTTTTCATTTCCCTCTAACTCTATTATCCTCTATTCTTCATATAATTAATCTTACATTATTTTTCTTTCTTAATATTTTGCCAACATTTCTTCCTTTCTACACGGTCTTGTCATTTGTCATCTCGGCTGTCATGAATGCTGTGTCACCATTATATAAAAGAGAGAGAGAGAGAGAGAGAGAGAGAGAGAGAGAGAGAGAGAGAGAGAGAGGTGGGTTGGGGACCTGGAAAACCCAACCCAACCAACTGTGACAATAGAAGTGACTCTCTCTCTCTCTCTCTCTCTCTCTCTCTCTCTCTCTCTCTCTCTCTCTCTCTCTCTCTCTCTTAGACACTAGAGTCAAAATCTAGTGTGTGTGTATGAGAGAGAGAGAGAGAGAGAGAGAGAGAGAGAGAGAGAGAGAGAGAGAGAGAGAATGGGTGAATTTATCTAAACCAACCAGTCGTGTCAATTATGTACCGTACGAGAGATAGTCATTTTTTTTGGGTGTGTGTGTGTGTCTCTCTCCTCGCCCCTTACACAACGGCAGCGTGGGAAACACACACACACACACACACACACTTTACTTAGGTGTGGTAGTGGTGGTAGTGGTGAAAGGCAGGTAGTGGTAGTAGTAGTAGTAGTAGTAGTAGTAGTAGTAAGAGGGTGTAATAGTAATGCATGTGATGTGGGTAGGCTGTGTGTGTTGGTAATTAAAAGTAGTGGTAGTAGTAGTAGTTAAAGGATGTAGTTGGTAGGTTGTGTGTGTGTGGTCATTCGTAGTAGTAGTAATAATAATACTAATAATAGAAGTAGTCAAAGGATATGATAATCTTCGTAATATTGGTTAGTTGTGCGTATAGTGGACATTAGAAGTGGTGACAGATAGTAGTGATATAAATAAGAGTGTTTTAAAAAGATGTGTCAGTGTTGTGGTATAGATTATGATGCATGGGTGATGACGGTATACAGTACAGTACGTGTGGTGGTGGTGGTGGTAATATAAATAGTAGTGTTTTAAAAAGTGGTGTGGTATAGATTATAATGATGGTATGTACAGTACTGGTGGTGGTGGTGGTGATGTAAATAGTAGTGTTTTAAAAAGTGGTGTGATATAAATTATAATGATGGTATATACAGTACGTTTGGTGGTGGTGGTGGTAATATAAATAGGAGTGTTTTGAAAAGTGGTGTGATATAGATTATAATGATGGTATATACAGTACGTGTGGTGGTGGTGGTGGTAATATAAATAGGAGTGTTTTGAAAAGTGGTGTGGTATAGATGATAATGATGGTATATACAGTACGTGTGGTGGTGGTGGTGGTTGGCTTGTAGGAAGGAGTTGTGTGTGTGGTATAGGGGTGACCTGGTTGGCAGTGTGCCCAGTGGGATGTGTGTGTGTGTGTGAGAGAGAGAGAGAGAGAGAGAAAGAGAGAGAGGAGTGAAGGAGAGAAGGAACATAGAAGAATAGGCCATTTCTGCCATACACACAAATATAAATCTTTTATTATACTCCCATTTTACTTTCCCTGCTGACTAACTAACTAACTGTCTCCCTTTCTATACCCTTAATTAAGAAAAGTAGTAATAAATAATAGAATGGGTGAATGGGTATGATTAGGGGATGGATGGAGGGAGGGTAGGAAGGAAGGAAGGAAGAATGGATGAGGGGGAGGATAGGAAGGATGGATGAGGGGGAGGATAGGAAGGAAGGATGAAAGGATGAGGGGGAGGATAGGTAGGTAGGTACAGTAGGTGGATAGAGGGAATGAACGATAGGAAGTAATGAGGATAGTCTGAAGGATGAATGAATAAAGATATTGTAATAGATGGATGCAAAGGGAATAAAGGTTGGGTAGTTAGAAGAGAGATATGTAGAGTTTATATATTATTAAATAAAATGAATTAGTGTAGAGGAGGAAGGGATAAAATAATAATTATATAAAAATCAATAGAAAAAAGAGTAAAAATGAAGAAATAATTCGAGTAATGTTTAACGTATAGAAGGAATGAATGAATGACTGAAGAAATAAAGGAAGGAACGAAATGAAGAAATTACCGTAAGACATCCCGAACACACACACACACACACACACACACACACACACAACAAAAAACACTAAAATATCTGAGCCGTTTGAGATATGAAAACAATGCAACACACACACACACACACACACTAAAATATCTGAGCCGTTTGAGATATGAAAACAATGCAACACACACACACAAACAAACAAACAAACAAATAAACAAACAAACAAACAAACGAACAAACACACACAAACACACACGGTTTAATATATTCTGGTGACAACACACGGGAACTGTTAGATTGACCCCAGTCGTCCGTCAACATCATGGTTGTAAGGGTTATTATTTTTATTATATTATCTTATATTGGTGTTATTTATTTACATTATATTACCTATAGCTTTTACCCTATGTATAATTTCTTAATAGGACCCCTTTAAGGACCCTGTGATGTAGTTAGAAAATTGGAGGTTAATGAGTCCTTCAAATATTGCACAACACACACACACACACACACACACACACACACACACACACACACACACACACACACACACACACACACACACACACACACACACACACACACACACACACACACACCTACCTACACACACACACACACCTACATTAAAGGACCCTGTGTCGTAGTCAGAAAATTAGAGGTAAATGAGTCCTTCAAATATTGCCACGAAACACCACCTATAAGGAAGGAGTTTGTTTCGTGGCATGGTTAGGTGGAATCAGAAACCTCCATTTTTTTTATACACAATCACAGGGCCCTTAAAGGAGTTTGTTTCGTGGCACAGTCAGGAGGAATCAGAAGCCACCATCAAGTCTCATACATACACGATCACAGGGTTTTGGGTGGTAAATCTGGAGTAACTGATTCCTCCAAACCATTCCAGGCAACTAAAAGGATACCATTATGTTTATTCATCTGGGTCTGTTTCCTGGTATACTTTGGAGGAATCAGGAAACTCCAATGTATCAAAAGTGTACTATCTTCTTAATTAAGGACCCTGTTATTGTGAATGGGACTTGGTGGCTTCAAATTCCTCCTAACAATGCCACGAAACAAGCTCCTTCAATGTAAGTAATGTTTCGTGGTAATATATGAAGTACTCGTTTACCTCCAAATTTTCTGACATCATCTCAGGGTCCCATTAATTAAGAGGGTAATTATTTGCATTCATCCTTCACCCCTTTTCCTTCCCTTCCCCTTTTCCTTCCCTTCCCCTTTTCCTTCCCTTCCCCTTTTCCTTCCCTTCCCCTTTTCCTTCCCTTCCCCTTTTCCTTTCCTTCCCCTTTTCCTTTCCTTCCCCTTTTCCTTCCCTTCCCCTTTTCCTTTCCTTCCCTTCCCCTTTTCCTTTCCTTCCCTTCCCCTCTCCCTTTTCCTTCCCTTCCCCTTTCCTTCTCTTCCCCTCTCCCTTTTCCTTCCCTTCCCCCTTTTCTTTTCATTCCCCTCTCTCTTTTCCTTCTCTTCTCTTTTCTCTGACCCCATTTTCCCTCCCTTCCTCATCTGTCCCTTTAATAACAGGATCAAACCGGTTCTGGGTACGTACGCATGCGCACATCCTTCTGGCTAGACGTGCACATTTACGCATAAACATGTGTGCTGCAAAGTATATGTTTTGTTTGTGTGTGTGTGTGAATACTTCTGCATGTTTTTTTTCCTCTCCCTTGTCCTATATTTAAGTATGATCCTATATTCTGAGTGTGTGTGTGTGTGTGTGTGTGTCCTTCCCCACCACCTGTTCACTCACATTCCCGTCAAAATTTATGTTTTCATGCAAAACTTTATAATGTTATTTTGTGGCCATCACCGTCATCACGTCGTCTATATCAGTTCACATCATTCCCCAACGTGCCTCATAAAGAGTAATCGTGTATGGCAATTGGAGGCTTCTGATTCCTCCTGAATATACCACGAAGCATGTCCCTTCCTAATATGTGTGTGTGTGTGTGTTTCGTGGCAATATTTGAAGGAGTCATTAACCTCCAATTTTCTGACTACATCACAGGGTCCCTTAATTAAGTGGGTAATTACACTTGTGGTACATTATAGAGCCTTGATTTCCCCAAAGTATATGTGCCAGGAAACAGCAACGCAAGATTTTATTATTTTGGATTATTTTATTTATTATATATATATTTTTTTTTTTTTTTTTTTTTTTTTGTGAATGGAAACGGAGTTGAATCCACAGTTCATTTATTTTAGGATCTTTGGTATTTATTTCTGCAAGTGTACGCACGTGTTGGGTGTCTGTTTTTTCTTAATTAAGTTGTGATATTTGTTATAGTTTTGTAATATTGTTGTGATGTTTAGGGTAGAGTCACATCCAAGCAATACTCTAGGTACACACATACTCACATACTAATCTTATTTATTTAATTAAGGGGAATTGGAAGGTGTATAATTCCTCCAACCTATGCCATACAAAAACAGATCGCCTATCCACAACCTTACTACCACCACCATAAACAATTTCTGTATATTTGCCAATTCTTTATCACTCCTGGCAGACTCATATCAACCGTACCAATTACATAGGAGAGAGAGAGAGAGAGAGAGAGAGAGAGAGAGAGAGAAATTGTCTTCCTGGTGTAACGGTATCGGGGGATGGGTGGTGGTGGCAGTGTCTCTCTCTTTCTCTCTCTCTCTCTTTGCTTAGATAAATAGTTAGAAATATGTATGGAGGTGGGGTGGTTGGTTAGTTAGATGAAGGGAAGGATGGATGGATAGGTAGACGAGTGGTAGAAGGGATGGATGGGTGAGTAGGCCTAAGTGGATGAAGGAATGGATTGCGGAAAAGATGGATGGATGGATGGGTGAGTAAGTGGATGAAGGAATGGTTAGCAGAAAAGATGGATGGGATGGGTGTGTCAACTGGAAAACAAAGAATGTGTAAATGGATGGATGTTTTGAAGGAAAGATGGATTTGGAAGAGAAGGGTACACACACACACATAACATAACTATATATACGTCTCACAAGTCATTCCCTCGTACACACACACACACACACCAGAATCACACACACACACACACACACCAGAACCACACACACACACACCAGAACCACACACACACACACACACACCAGAACCACACACACACACACCAGAACCACACACACACACACCAGAACCAGAACCACACACACACCAGAAACACACACACACACCAGAAACACACACACACACCAGAAACACACACACACACACACCAGAACCAGAAACACACACACACACACCAGAACCAGAAACACACACACCAGAACCAGAAACACACACACACACACCAGAACCAGACACACACACAAGAGAACCATACATGCGTCTCACAAGTCATTCCCTCATATCCATTCCCGGGCAAACTCTGGAGCCTCGATTTTGTTAGTGTTGTCATCGCGACCATAATATACAATACTTCATTTTGGACGAGGATTTAATGAACAGTAAATAAAGCAAAGGAATTTTTTATATATTACAGTATTAGGCTTGGGGGAAATATTGTACTTGGAATATTTCGTGGTATAATATAGTCAGGAGGAATCAGCAGAATCCTACAAATCTCATACAAGATTACGAAGGTACTCTCTTCTCTTTTGAGTCTCTTATGGTGAAATTGGAGGAAGTTACTGAATCCTCTAAACTTATACTAGGAAACAAGTACAGTAAGTCTGATTTATGGTTCAGTTTGGAGAAAACATTCTGTCAATAGTCCTCCAGTTCCTCCACAACACAATATTATCTCCTTAAAACATGTTGAAAGGGGGATATGGTATTTTGGTGTGACAACCTTATCTTTTTATATAAACCTTCAGAGAGACACATGACCAAGCAAATATTTCTGTATTGTCTGTATGTGTGTGTCTTCTTGGTGAGTTGTGTTTGAGAAAGCTTTACTACATTGTGTAACATTAGTGACAAAATCAAGTACAATGGCCTGATAAAAACTTGTAAGTACCATAATGAATTAGACTTGCTCTATTGTTCCTAGGTTAGATATTTTAGCTCTTGGCAAATAATATTTTACGGTTGGTGAGTTGTGCCTGTGAACACTTTATCTGATTCTACTGTATTGTGTAACTGTGTGTGTGTGTGTGTTGCAGGGGTGGGGCGGATGGCGGCGACGGAGGGCCAAATCCGCTTCAGCGGACACACCCTCGATAAGGCCACCAAGGCCAAAGTTACCCTCGAGAACTACTACTCCAACCTCATAGCTCAGCACCTCGAGCGGAAACAAAGGTATAGTTGTATATATATGCTTACTGTTTATTATAGCAATATTATACTCTACCTCCAACTTTGTTTGGTAATAATGATAATATTGGTACAGTACATTGTATCATTTGTACTCAACTGATGGTTAAATTCTCATTAGCTTTAACTAATATAGGAAGATAAGCGTATTATAATTATTGTTGTTTTAATGTGATCAATTATTTTTTCAGTTTTAGAATAGGCCTATTGTAAATAGTAATAATTTAGTTTTGAGCCATGCATTTAATGATAAATATCCAATCATTAAATCCCCTGAGGGTCAACATAGTAGAAAGGTGTAGTAACCAACCAACTGTAGACACATGTTCTTCTATACACTGCTGCTACCAAGAGAATTTGACACACAGTAAAAACCTACTCTAATGTTGTCCATCCAAATAAAGTCAGTCAGGGTGAATATTACAGCTGGCAGCATAAATTCGCGGCCGTCTAATGTTTTTAATATTGCTAAATATAACCAGATAATTGCATTCTGAATCAGATATTATTCTAACAACATATGTATTTTACCATATGAGAACTATATCTGTCATCTCATTAAAATTGTATTACAATATCACTAACTAATACATAAGCAGGTGGAAATGAGGCGAACTTATGCTGCCGACTGTACATGTGGGCAGAGTAAAGTAGGTTCTTGTTGAGGTGTAGACAATAATTCAGATAAAAATATAATAATTGTTCACACTAGTATGAGTTTACTAAAGCAAGAAAAATTGTATGTTGTACTGTACTTTCACTGTCATCATAAGAGGAAGGTATAATATTACTTTTACTTCCTTATGTTACAAGGGGTTGTTTTATTACCTAATAAGTGTGTCATCTCCCAAAGTGATAACAATGAGTAAAATTAATATCTGGATTGAGTCAACACACAGTGAAGGGATTGAGTTTTAAATTCTTTTTGCTTATCTTTCCCTCCCTCATTGCCCCATTTTCCCTGGCAGACAAGACAAACTGGAGGAGAGCATGAAGGAGGAGGGGCTGTCAGAGGACCAGAAACAGGAAAAGCGACAGCAACATGCCCAGAAAGAGACAGAATTCCTCAGACTGAAGCGGTCGAGGCTGGGTGTGGAGGATTTCGAGGCTCTCAAAGTTATTGGCCGAGGAGCGTTTGGAGAGGTAAGCAGTTTAATGGTTTATTATTATTGTTTGTAGTACAGTAATAGTAATATGAATACATTTTAATTATTATTATTTCCTGTATGCATAGTAGTAGTAGTGGTGGTGGGGGATAGTGATAAAAACTAGTATTGCTAGAGATTTAATTATCCATGTCACACTATTTTGTGCTTATATTCAGTCAATGTTTAGTGATAAACATTAGATACTGTGAAGATGTGATACAGTAATGTACAGTACTGCAATTATCAGAAGCTGTAGTATAACACTTTTCACATCATTGCTTGTATTCACCTCCTGAGATGTACTGTAACCTGTCCTGTCCTAACCTAACCTAACCTAACCTTGGTACCCACAGGTGAGATTGGTGCAGAAGAAGGACACAGGACACATATATGCCATGAAGATATTACGGAAGGCAGACATGTTGGAAAAGGAACAGGTGAGATTATCATTGTATTCATTATGACAAACAAATTGATAATGACATTAGCACGTAGTTCACAGCAACACTATGAAAGGATTCAGTCATTGGTCACTATTTTATGAGGTTCATTCACTTTAATTTGGATAGTTTTCTAAATGACTGAAAATACCTTCGTAAATGTGTTAAGTTTGTTCACATGTGGTGTAATGTTGAATGGATATTATTCCTTTCCAACAGTTCATATGCAATTTGCTTTTCTCATACAATGCAATGTATGGCTTGGTAAGATGTTCATTAATTAGTTCATTCAATGTCCATCAGGTGGCTCACGTGCGTGCTGAAAGGGACGTCCTCGTTGAAGCGGACCATCAGTGGGTTGTTAAGATGTATTATAGTTTTCAAGATCCCATCAACCTTTACCTCGTTATGGAATTCCTCGCGGGTGGTAAGTTGTTAACATATTCTCATTCAGTTAACACTATATGTATGATGTTATAAATTAGGCCAACTCTATTAGTCCATTGGTATAAGTTTGTAAGATATTTACAACAATATACTTTAATCGTTAGTGGCTTTTTCCTCTACTTGATGATTTGAATGATGAGGAATTCTTTGGTAATTATCTGAGTAATTTGTTTTCTACCCTCTCCACCAGGTGATATGATGACGCTATTAATGAAGAAGGACACACTATCAGAGGAATGCACACAGTTCTACATCGCAGAGACCGCACTAGCCATCGACTCCATTCACAAACTGGGCTTCATTCACCGGTAATTTATTTAACAAATGTATTAATGGATGTGCATATTAATTCCCGTGTTAATTGTTTCTATAGATAAAAAAAAATGAAATCGTCCTGATATTAGCTAGAGGAAAACATGACCAATCATCTTTAGAGAGTTGTGTTCCATCCAATTTTCACCTTGCCCCTAAACCTTCTAGTTTTGCCTTATCTCAACCTAAGGCAACTTAACTCTTGCTTCACCTTCTAAGTCTTTCTCAAACAACATCCATTCAGGCATTATGCTTCTCAGTAGAATTAATCATATTTGTGATATTACAGAGACATCAAACCAGATAACCTCCTACTTGATGCCAGAGGACACATCAAACTCTCTGACTTTGGTCTATGTACAGGCATGAAGAAATCACACCGTACAGAATTCTACAAAGACCTCAGTCAAGCCAAACCTTCAGACTTCAGTGAGTTATACATCTTGTATACAGTTATTTACATGTATATTGTGTAAAATATACTACAGAATAACTAGGTTGAACATTTGGTGACATATTGAACCTTGTTGCAAGTACTGTATTTCAGTCAATCAAATATCGTAATCATCAATTATAGAGCTGGTGAAATGTAAATAATTTACTTCTTCGATGTGTTTATTTTATATACAGTACTATAATCTGCAGTACCATATATATAGATCCTGCATTCATTTGTATAAGTCATCAGCCTCAAGTGACTGAGAAACCAGTTGTTAAATGTTTTAATTTTTCAGTTATTAATATGGTAATATGGTAATGGGAAAGTTTACTCTACTAAGATGTAAACATTTACTTTTCTGTGTCCTGATATTATTTTTGTATTATGTTTATTCATTGTTTTTATTTTTTCTCCCACTCCCCATCCTTACCTCCTGCTTTGGATGCCTTGCTTGGCTTTCATTTACTTAAACACTTTTCTGCCTTTCCTTTTTTCTCGTATTGCAATTGTTGCTCTCTTAAATGCTGAAATTATTTAAATGTTTGTCACTTCTGAATTGAATCTGGTACTTCACATTATTATACACTTTTATGATCATTTTATATGCATGTAACTTTTTCCACTTTCACAATTTCCCCTCTCTATTTTCTCAACTGCTTTCATATATTGCACTCTATCACTTAATGTTATATACGGTAATTTTCTTCACCTCATTTGCCATTTCTCTTACTATTTGATACACCACACTCCTTTCTTTCTCTCTTCCCATTCTCCTTTATGTACTCCTTATGTCCCTGCTTTTTTTCCTATGCATTCTCTGTCTTGCCTCTCTTCCTCACTTCATCCATCTACACTTTAATCATTCTTTCACCTTTCGTCTCATCTATTTGTTTCCTTCCATTCATCATACGTTCTCCTCATTCTATCCACATCCTTTTTTCCTGCCTGCATTCCTTCAATTAATTTCCTACATTTCTGCCTTCAACCCTCTTTCATATATTCCTTCCCAATTAACCTTTGGTGCATTCCTTTCCCCACTGCTTATCTTTCCCTAACTACTTCTCTCCTTCCTTTCCTTCCTTCCCTTACTATTTCCTTCCTTCACTCACTCACTCACTCACTCTCCTTCCCCCATCCAAAAACATAGCTACGTACTCCAATGTTCCAGCCTCCAACCCCATGGACTCCAAACGCCGCGCCGAGAGCTGGAAAAAGAACAGGAGGGCCCTGGCATACTCAACGGTAGGCACTCCGGACTACATCGCACCCGAGGTGTTCATGCAGACGGGTTACGGACAGAGCTGTGATTGGTGGAGCCTCGGAGTCATTATGTACGAGATGCTCATAGGTGTGTTGTTGTTGTGGCTTTACTTGCTCATTTACTTTACATAGAAAAGTGTTCTGAAGAAGTGCATATTATACTGTGAATTTATTGAAGTCACTTCTTTGGTTGTTTTAATTTTTTGAGGGAAACATTTTATGAAACCCAATTCATAATATGCCTTAGAAAAAGGAAAGAAGTAAAATGTTTTGGCTGCATTATCCAAGCCTTAACTTCTATATTTCTCAAAGAATATCCACTCTGAAACTAACACTTACTCCCTCTTCTTCATCAACTAAGACTATTATAATTATTAAAACTTAGACTGCATTCTCACCCCTGTTTTCCATCCATAAACTTACTTGCATTCTTTGCCACATTTTATCAGGCTACCCACCGTTCTGCAGTGAGAACCCACAAGAGACTTATCGCAAAGTAATGAACTGGCGTGAGACACTTGTATTCCCCCCCGAGGTACCCATCTCAGAGCAGGCCCGTGACACCATACTCAGGCTTTGCTGTGAGGCTGACAGACGTGCAGGATCACACCAGGGCATTGAGGATCTCAAGAGTATGAAGTTCTTCCAGGTGGGTATCCAAAATGATGAAGTGGTTTGGGTAAAGAACGATAAGATATATTAATTACATGTAAGTCATGGAGTTTTTCAAGGTAGATATTTGGAATGTATGGAAGGGGACAAACGGAAAGGAAGGAGGAATGGTGTGAGAACTAGAGGGGATTAGAAAGTAATTAAGATAATAATAATTATTTGTTAATTGTTTTGCTTTCTCCTTATTTATATCTATCCAAAATATGGTGAAGGATTCTGAAGAATATGAATTTCTGTACATACTGTATTGGTAAAGTATGTGATTATTGGATAATGAATTTATTGTGAGGTGTCAACAGCTGAGAAAACTACAGCCAGACATTACACCATCTTTGGCTGTATTAAAATTATTTACTTTATTTGCATTTTCTGAGCCACAATACTTTTGGCAGGTTGACTGGGAACACACCAGAGAACGACCGTCAGCCATCTCGGTTGAAGTCAAATCAATCGACGACACCAGCAACTTTGATGAGTTCCCAGAAGTTGATATCAAACTACGTGAGTTGAATTTGAGATTATTATTACTGTTTTTTGTAGTTCTTTTTCTGCTTTTGTGATTGAAACAGATCTGTTTGCCAAGTTGCCAGTAGATGACCTAAAGACACCCAGTTGGCTGTTGCTATGGTGGATAGTTCGCTGAAGCATCTTACTTGCATGCCATCTCTCTGAGTAAAGGCCACACTTAATATGTTATGGACTTCACATTATTGTAGTAGTTAGTTTACACAGTGCTACCAACTATGACGAGTTATCCATCATAGCAATAGACGTCTGTGTGTCCTAGAGTCATCTGCTGGCAACCATAAAGGCCTCCGCAGTTTTGCCTTTGCACTTTTGTTTCATAATGGTTGACATGTTGCCTTAGCATTTTGGCGAGTTCAGTGATATTTCCCTCACCAAGTCACATTGTTCATATAATGAGTTGTGTAACCGCAGAACTGCAGGGAAGTGTGTTGATTTTGTGTTGTGGTTTCCATAATATAGATAAAGAACTATCACTTCAAATACTAAATCAGTTGTTATTAAAGAGTCAGCCAGTAATGTAGCCTAGTACCGGTACCTTTAAAAATAGCATGAATGTTCTCTTGGAAGCACAAACACTTACTGCCAAAGTAGTGTTTCTTGTAGTGCATCATACACAACCTATCCTTTATAGGACTTAGGAGAATCTTTGTCATAATATGTGAACCATAATCTTGAGCCCACCAAGGATGATGTATAAAGCATTAAATGGTTATTATTATTATTATTTGTTAAATCTTTACTGATTGTATTCACTGAATGCTAACAAATGTTTTGTAGTTTATATGTGTGATTGTCCAAAAAAAAAATCCACACTGTCCAACATTATTTTATGTCACAAAGTCTTGTATATCATTTGCCCTTGGTGGGCTTGAAATAATGGCTTGCTACTTTACACAAACTTTCATAATGATATATACCAGCACATGTGGTTGTTATTCAATCATTTCCACAGACAAGGAATTATGATGTGCAACATAGAATATCTTTTACATATACAATATTTTAAAAAATGTCTAAAGTAGAATGTAAGTTTTTTTTAGTTCCATAGTTCAGTGGAGATGCTCACTGTGAGTTTGCAAGGACGTGTGTGTGTATATGTGTGTATAATGATGGTCCCAGTTGAAATGAAGCAATATATGTTCAAAAATTATTTTATGATTTTTTATATGGGTTTAATTGGTAGCAAGTATAAACGACCCCACCCAGATGGTTGCTACCACTGAAGTGTTGGGAAACTCCAGGAAGTGCCTAGACTTGTATGTCTCTCTCAGACCTTGGTTGTTGATTCCATTTCTGTTTCTCGTACAGCTGGAGTAACAAGCCAACTCCAGTTACACAACACACACATCCATGGAAAAATTCACCTATACCAGCTAACTCTACCCAAAAATACTTTCTCAACACAACTGCTTACACTATGCTGCACAGACCATCTCTGGGTTTTGTTGAGGCAAGATGTGAATAACCCCTTTATTGAAGATGAATGTAGTGAAGAACAAAGTTATGGTCTTTGAAAAGGGTACAGCCACAGGTTGTGAAGTGAGGTTAAATGGACAGGTTATGGAGAATGTCAACTCATTTAAGTATTTTGGCAGTGTGATGAGTAAAGATGGGAGGTTTGAGGATGAGATGCGAGAGAGGGTACAACAGGGGAAGAGGGTTGTAGGAACACTGAAAGCAGTGACAAGGAATAGGGCGATGAGTATGAAAGTGAAGAAAACGCTGCATGATAGTGTAGTAATCCCGACAGTGACTTACCGGAGTGAAAAGTGGACGCTGATGGAAAGACATAAATAAAAAATTAGAGGGTTGGAAATGAGCTGCCTTAGAAGTGCATGTGGAGTGACATGGAGAGACAGACTGACGAATAAAGAGGTATGGGAGCAGTGTGGTGTGGGTATGGATGTGTTGGAGAATGTGAAAAGGAACATCTTGAGGTGGTTCGGTCATGTGGAGCGTATAAGAAGCGAGAGGTTGGTTAAGAGTGTGTACGAGAGTGAGGGGGAGGGATGGAGTTGAGAGGAGGGATGGAGTTGAGAGTTATGTGAGGGAGGAGGGACGCCAGTTACCCTGGAACAGGGGTTCATGGAGGCGATTCGTTTGTGGCCACCCCATCGGGGATTAAGGCGTCTGGCAACAGATAGATAGATAGACAATGGATATGCAGTTCCCAGTATAACCTTGCCAAGTGAGGTATAGAAGTACCATTAGCTACAGGTGTTCAAAAGTGAGGTGGTTGGGGGAGAAATGGAAGAGGCAGACCGAGAATATGTTAGAAGGATGAAATAGAGAGCAGTATGGAAGGGAGTGAAGTTGCACTCACTGGGGAGAAGGAAAAGTGGTATCAGGCTGGCATGACAATGTGGAAATGGTTTATTCGTAGCAACCCCATTGGGTGTTTGGGCAAATGACAACAGATGGATAAAGATGAAATATAGATTACTGTATAGATGACTGAGCTTTGATTGTGGTCTGGCCAAAAGGTCGAGGGGACAAGGATGGTGCCAGATTGAGTGTTCGCGGCGGTGGCTGTCTCGGTTCTCCCCTCCGAGCAGCTCTGAGAAAAGCCACCCTGAGCAAGCTGGTCTCGTATCGTAACTCGTCTCAGCATGCAAAGTACAGTTGTCCAAAAAATACCGTCATGTCGCGACCAACCACCTCTTGCTTCCCGGTGAACATTTTAAATAATCATCTTGACATTTTAGCTTTACTTTATTTACATTCTTACTTAACCTAGTAGGATTTAGAATTTTCTTTGCATATTTAAATATTTAGCTTTGTCATTTATGATCAAAAGGAAATTGTTCGACTTCCTTTCAATGGATTTATGATCTTATTTATAGACTTATATTTTCTGGTTTGTACAGTGTTGTTGACGTGGCATTAGCTTACAGAGGAGACTTATGTTGGTGTGTTAGAGGGATACCATATCTTCTTAACTAGGCCATAATACAGATTCCTTACTAGTAACATTGAGGTTATCTGTTTCCTGGCATAATTTGGAGGAATCAATAAACAGCCCTCTAGTTCACATCAACTTAAAGTTCTTAGTATACTGTACTGTACAATAATATTTTTTGGGAAACTGTACTCCTATGCAACATGCAATACAAAGTTACTTCCCGCCAAGTTTTATTTTAAATGTACAGTTAGAGTCGAAATTCTTGTTACTTCGCGTGTCTGATGGTGAACTCAAGACATGCATAGATGACTGATATGATTATTCCTGAAACACTAACTGAAGCCTTTATACCAGTTATCCTCATTTTCAAATCTATTATTCTTTGATCAGAATGTATGATCTCAAGTCACTTGTTCCTGAACCTTAAAACTCATAGACTTAATATCACAGTCTATTGATCTTCTTGAATAGGCCTATGAAGGGGAAAAGTTTTTTTTTTTAATATATATATTTTTATTTTTTTTCTCATAATTGGAGGTCTACTGATTACTCCAAACTAACTCAGGAAACAAATCACATAGGTTATTAAACATTTATTTGTTTCATGACATAGTTTGGAGGAATTGGTAGGATTCCAGTTTACCAAAAAGAGGTTCTGCCCTTAGTTAAACATCATGAAGTTCACAAAGGCCTATCTCTCTCTCTCTTGATCGAAACCACAAAGTACTACAGTAACTTTATTATATTTGTATCCTGGAGATGACTGGGATTTTATACTCTCTTGCCAAACAGCGCCATGACTTGGATCGGGTTTGGTTTCCCTCCTCTCTATGATAAAGCTAAGAGTTGTAAGCAAGAATATTAATGGTGTATATATATAGTGGTGTGGTACGATGGCTATGTTGTGAGTCTATGGAGTTACCACACCATTGTATAGACCAATAGTGTTCTTGTCTATGACTCTAAGTAACATTGAACTTTGTAAATAAGGTCAGATGAACGTCACTCGGAATTCACCATCAGAGAACCGAGGCAACGGGACTTTTGACTCTGACTAGACAAGTATTGTTTGCCGGAGTTTGTTGCGCTGATGACATGGTTACATAATAATGCCAGCTTTAATTAAGTAGTCTTGCCCTATTTAATTAAGGACTCCTAATTTCCTTTGCTCATTTTTGCATCCGAGTTGCATTGCCGAGTAGCTTAATAATTTCTTTTAACTTGTTCCTTGTTTGAGAATGTGTACATAAAAAGCTCACTAGTCAAGTACAGTAATGATTAGGATGGGATTGCCTGGCTCATGGTTTCTTTTATTTGCATGGTATATTCTGGACAAACAAATAATACAACAACACTCTACCTAAAACAGAAACAAATGCAACCCAATATTTAAATAATGTATACTGTATTGATACCGGAACTGATGTAATACAATAATTCTGGTTGTTGTCAAGAATAGGATCTATGGGATTGTATTGGTTTAGACAGTGACTCAAATACTGTACTTTAATGAGTTGTTTGCTCAGGGAGAGTTATTATTAGCCATTTAGTTGTTGATGAAGTTCCTCAAGCCGTCTGGCCGAGCAGCCCGGAGCTCCTGAGGAAGGCCATTTTGTTGTCCCCTATTGTTACCAACCGTTTTATAGGTGGACTGGCCTTAGGGTGGTAGGATTAAATGTGGAAAAGTCTCTCTCTCTCTCTCTCTCTCTCGATTTGTAATATGAATTGAGCTACAAATTAAGAGCTTTTTCCTCGTTTGATAATATCACCCTTAATCCCTTCTGTGACACAAAGAGAAAGGAGGATAACTTGACCAATCTGAGGCAATTATTTAGATACATGTATTTTGTAAATTCATCTCACTGGCCGGCACGTAAACCCTCGATCACATCTGTAAAACACTACAATCAGGAATGGGTTAGAGGACAACATTATCAATACTGAATAATAATGTTTGTGTGATTGGCCTTTCTGATACAGTTAATATGTTAGTAATGTAATCAGTAAGAAGCAGTTCTCAGATGCACAAACAGAAGCACATTCACAAGTGATGAATTGAGCCGACAACATAGTGTTTACATTTCAGTCATACATACAATAGCTCTGATGAGTATCTGTACACAACAATCTACTCGTTACTCTATAATGTAACTGACAAAATGCTTGAACATCCTACCAAAAGTATGTGTCGTTTTGTCAACTTCTTTCACTCTTAGACTCCCTCCTTCCCCAGTGAATACCATAACTTTTGATCAAGTGTGTGTATTAATGTGAGCATCTTGACTGGTCTGAGGAACATTTATGTATTGACATTATATCAAATTTTGTGTTAAACTGACTGTCTGATTAGGGTTGATGTTTTGTGCTACAGTCATATTGTTTTTAGTTACAGTAATAGGATCAGTTCATATAAAGGTGTCGGAATCCTGAGTGACAAGCTTGAAAGTTGTAACTTTTGTATTTCTGTGAGTTTCACAGTGATTTTTTGGTGGGCAGAATTTTTATAAATGGTGGGAGTTATCATGTTATTTCATGTTATTTCAGAAATATTTTTATATTGTATACCTAATGTCGATTAGTTGTTTCTTTGGCCAGTTTTGAGTTTGTTTCATGATTATTTCACTGGCTGAAAACTGCTCTGCATGTTTCATATCAGCTCTGAATACGACCAATGTGTAAATACAAGGCTCTGAAGCAGAATGAATTAATGTTTGCTGACACAATTTCCTGAAAAATGTCTCTTCCACCCACCCATCCCTAAAAATTAAACATTATATACATAAATTGGCACCAGTGTACTGTATACAATTATATAATCTCATTCATTTGTATGAAGGCAAAGCATACTGAAGTTTTCTTCTGAAATTTAATTAATAATGTTATTAAAATGTAAAAGGTTAGTGTGGATCAACGTCACCTTGTTCTTCCTGGGTGGGTTTGATATTACACGATCAGAGATTATGGGTGGTGTTAGTAAATGAGGAATAAACTCTTCATTGCTTAACTTGTACTATTTTGCCTTAGGAATCAGCGATGGAGAGCCTTTTCCTTGTTTATTAATACTGGTATATGCCTGCTTTGGCCTGATTCTGTTTTGTTACAGCTTTGTTGAAAGGAGGTTGTGGGATGAAAATATAAATAAGCTTGTATTATGGTTCTGAATTGTGCTGCTTTTTTCCTTAGTGTCATATTTGTGTTCTAGGTGGCATTCTATTTTGTCATTAAGTATTCTTACTGGTATAATTTTTTTTTATTTTTTAGATTTGAAAATATGTATCATAACTCTTAATATAATACAGTTATAAATATAATTGTACCTTTTTATGATACATATATTAATTTAATATACAGTTGCTAACATGAGGTCATTACAGTTTACTGAAGGAAAATAAAAACTGATAATACTGTATAAGCCATCACATTCCTTCTGTAAACATTTGACATTTTGGGAGTGGAGTGATGAGGAGCTGGTGTCCACAACTGTATGTTTATTTTACTTGTTGCCACATTTCAAAGATTTATGTTTTTAATAGCATCCAGGATCAATACAAATCACAGTCGTATATTTCTCCATTTTATAATACTTCATTGCTGTTCTGATTGTTAGTCGACCCTTTGTAGCCGGTCAGGTCATAAGACATGCAACACAACTGGTGGTTTTATTTACTTAGCTGTACTGTATTGGTTCAATTTAAATCAAAGGATTAGTGAGGAAAGACAGTTTCAAGCTTTGGCCTGTTTATTTAGACAAAAGCTTTGAACTTTGTTTAAGGGGTAAGAAGAAATGATGGTGTACTTGTGTGACCTTTATTAGTTTTCTAATCCATTCCTTCCCTTCCTCGGCAGCTGTGTCCCCGCCAGTGAAGGAAGGAGAAGCGGGCTACAAGGACTGGGTCTTCATTAACTACACATACAAGCGCTTCGAAGGTCTGACACAAAGAGGCCTAATACGTCCATAAATACTGTAGGTGTTTTTGTGACGTGCAAGTGAATGAACTGGAAGGTAGTGCGATGAATCAGTCAGTCCTGGGAGGCAAGTGTTTCATGAAATTGAATTTGTTTTCTTCTCAAATCTGAAAGCCAAAAATACCTCCCACCAAAAAGGTCTAATCTTTTACTTGCCAGTCACCTGCTACTGCTTCTATTACTATCTTTCTTTTATAGCTGAATGGAAATCTGCTTAACTGATATCATGCCAGCTCCTCATCCTTGCATCCGATTAACTTGAGAGAGATTTCTTTCCCGAGTGGATGACAAACCCAGAACAATCACGAGGAGCAAGTATGATGTCAGCTGTGGACATGTAGTACCATCAGTTAGAATAAACAACATTATAAACTCATGCTGTACAGTATTGCAAGTATATAATTTAATTCAAGAGACTTTTTATATAACTTTGCCTGGATTCTTCTCACTCTTGTGTCATCAGGAAATTGTGGTCATGTCTGCAGCAAGTCAGAGTTCATTGCTTCTAATGAGGTGATATAGTAATTGTAGTGGTAGTTGATTGGGAAAGTTAGGTTGAGGATTATTTGGCTAGGCTTTATAGTTGTAATCAATAATGTATAACTTACCTAGGACTGGTCAAGTGCAGTAAATGTAAGCTATTGTACAGTGATATCTTCTGTTGTATGCAGATTGGCAAACAGCAAGTATACATGTTGTGCACAGCACAGTAAACCATTGTACAAAAATGGTAGTAGGCATTAACTCCACATGATAACCAGTTCTGTACAAGCTAGACATTATTAATTGTAACTATACCAATACATTATCAACACCAGGCACAGTACCTTACATTTGCTGGGTTAATGTGTAATATCTTTTTACCAAGCTTCTAGTAAGGAGATTGAGCACTATGGAGTGTACTGAAGAAAAAGAAGGGAAGGTGTTTGTAGCAAGAGTATTGACACTCCCACAGCTATTCTTTTGAATGAAGAGAGACCATAGTTATGTAGTGAACCAAAGTCGAGTGCATTGAATGTAAGCCAAGTGTATGGAAGAGAGGCTATGTAATTTGCATCAAGTTTGCATGTACACTTGTTAATACCCAGCAACTGGGATGAAAATAGTGGTATAATTACTTCAAATGGTTGTTCCTATTTGCCACTGTGTTGTTTATTTTCAATATGTGGCTGGTAGTGTTGTAGTAGATGTGCTGTATGGTGGTGTGTGCAAACATTTGGTCACATACACATTATAATACAGCCAGACATTTGTCACATAAACATGTAAATTGCATAGCCACTTCATCAACACATTTTCCACATGCACCCTGTACACAGACATGCTTAACATTTGTGTAAATACAGACACTCAAACACAAACACTTTGGACATGCACCTCTATACTATACACCAAACCCAGAATAGCCTTTACATGGGTAGGAATTTCCTAACTGTTGCTCCTTCCCTTGTGGAAAGGTTGGATCCAGCAGTGGATTGTATAACAGTCAACAATTTAGTGGTATTGTTAAATGAATAAAAAATTTTTTTATCAGTTTTGAACAAACGCATTCATTCAAAGTTTTGAGTATTATGCACCACACATGTTCATTCATAAAGGTATATAACAAACATCATTTTAATATGCTGCATACTAATTCACATACATTCATTCATTCATGAAAAAACCAAAACGTTCACAGATTTCATTTATAAACACAAACAGTGCTGCAATGCTGACACCATATTGATGAACAATAGCACAGGTTGTAGTGTAGGAACTCCTTGAGGTAACTGTTGTACCATTTACAGAGCTGAAGCCATGGAATGAGTAATACTAAAAAGAAAAAAGATGTGTTTATCTCCTTGTGTCTCAGTTCTGTCTCTCCCTTTTAGGTTTTGGTAAACAGTACTAGCACTGAAAGATATACGAGAAATAATCATAGTGGTCCATTATTTTATGAAGCCATTTGTGTTGTATACATTGCAGTTGGAGGTTCAAGACAACTTTAGCTTGTTTTAGTTAGCTTGGCAAATGTTTTTGTCAAAAGGTTCATCTTTGATATTGGTCTGTCGGCTACTAGCAGCTGTACCTGGCATTACTTCATGAAAGAAGGTTTTATGTAGCTTTTTTTAATTTTGTGGATCTATTACAAGTCAACTGATCAAACAAGATTTTATCTTATAAAGCTTGGACTGACTGGTGTAAAATGTGAAGGAAGGTTTATGTAACTGATACTGTGACTTGTATCTGTTGGCTTGTAAGAGAGAGAGAGATCTGTCATTCCCTATTTTTGTTGCATAAAGCCATCAACTACAGTACTGATTGATCAACAAAAAAAAAGCAGAAATATTATGAGAACAAAAGGGAACCAGGTGGAATATTTGGCAGATTATTTTTTTGTCACAGCTTATTTGTTTGGCAGAGATTGATGGTATTTTTTATTCATATAGTGAAGGACCCAGTGAAAGTTTTGTATAAAATTTTCTCTTTTATTTGTATTTGTGATAAAAAAAAGTAATTTTATTTTCAGAGTAAAATTGTTTTTGTAAGAGAATTGGAGACTTCTGAATCCCTCTACAAATTTAATGTAAATTGTTTTATGATTAGATGGTTTGGGGAATCAGCAGCCTTTCCAGTTGCTGACAAAAACATTTTACTGCATAATATGCAAGTACAGTTGTCTCCAGTATTACATTTCTCACCAAGTGTTGTCAATCTTTCCTTCCTAAAAGTATCCTGAATCTCAACGGTTTCAACAGATAAATTTATGTGAACTTGTAAATGTAACTACAGTATGATGTTACTTTAAATGAACTGAGGAGAACCCTAGTGATTCAAACTGTATGGAAATGGAAGTTATGCAATGTTAAGTGGGAATGGAGGCAACTGTACTTACTACCACATAATTACCATATTGTTTTTAAAAAGCCTTATAGCTGAGGACAGAGAGTCTGTGATAGCTACCCAGCAAAATCGTGATTAAATCCCTTTGATTTATGTATTTTTACTTGTATTTTATCATGTGAATTTGACATATTATTTCTTTTTGGTATGACTGGTTTACGGAAGAATGAAAAATAAGCCAGGCTTCAGGTTTTGGTCTGTATTTGAGGACATCCTTCAAGGACAGCTGGAACCTTGAAAATCTGTTTCTTTCGCTTTTCCTCTGAGTCAGGTTGAACTTGGTACTCCTTGGTACTAACGTGCTTTTACAAGAAAATTACTTTAATTTTTTCTGTGGGCATAGTGAAACTGGCGAGTTTTGTGAGAAACTTTGTGTGGCTCCTCCAGACTGTGTAGAAATCCAATTATGGTTAGTAGAAGCCTTGACTTTTAATAGTAGGGGGTAGGAAAGTGGCATCTGATTTATGCTTGTATGTAAGGAAATTGATGAGGCAGACAGTACTGATTACCAGTGCTGTGTCTCTCCATCAACTCGGTACAGAACCATGGCATCGGTTGTCTCCATTGCCTAAACCATTGCTTTCCTTGCATTTGGCACTTATAAGCAAAGTTAGTGGAACAGTATTGTGGTAGTTTCTTTGTAATTAAATCATATTAAATGTTCGTCTTTTGTCCCACTTCCATTAATTCATCTCATAGGTTTGGTATTTATTCATTTCACATCTTGCATCTCGTCCCTTTTATTATTATAATTATTATTAATGCTATTATGGAAGGTTTGAGACAAAAGGTACATATGTTGTATAGGGTGGAAGTTGTTGCTCGTTTGTTTGTTTGTTGATAGTCGTAGGCAGGTGAGATGTTTGTATGCTTTAGTTACCTTTTAACAAAAAAATGGTTGTGAACACAGTTGATTCTTTGGAAAAGTCTGCTTATTTATGGCTGTATATAATTTTCATTGTGTAACTGTACAGGTGTATTATCCTAATTATTCAACCACATTTAGAAACATTTAAGTTCTTTTGCATCCAGGATGGATAAGTGAGTAAAAACAAGCTGTCCATTTTATAATTTTTACTATGATGTATACTTACAAACAAAGACATGCAGTAGACTGCAGTGTTATTTGTAGCTAAGTTGATAACATAGTAAGGCATTGTACAAACTTCATAACCATGTTACTTACAAACCCTAATGCCAGACATGTGTGTTTGACAGTGTGCAGAACATTATACATTAACATGGTAAACATCATAATTATAAAAAACACAGCTTATTCTATCTCTTGTCATCTTGAGTGAGCAGAAGGTTTGGCTCATGACTGTTTTTGTAATTACCAAGTTTTCTATAAATTTCCAAACTTTACTTTTTTATATTGCATAAAATTAAAAACAAAAGTTTACCCTTTCATTGCAGTAAAAAATTATTTAAAATTGAAAGATGTATGTGTGAACTGCAGTTGAAGGTCACTGAATAAGCAGACTTGCAATGATGAATAAAAGCCAAGCTGTTATTCATTAGTGTATGGAGGTAAGATGTTGACAAATTAGGTGCTATAGTATGTTTCCTCCAGATGTTGCTGCTCTGAACACCATCACACATACCAAGGTGATGCATATTTCAGCACAGGTTGGAGGAATTATATACTGGCAGTCCAATCTATAAACATCTTACACCTTTAAATAAATAAATAAATGTTCACCCTCTAATGTGTTCGTTGCACACATTGGTACAATTAGGTTGTCTGTTCAGTCTAACTTGCTTTGGTCGTACCTTCATATTAGATGGGACAAAATTCTGCGTACGTATTCTATAGAAAAGTACCAGGTATCTTTACATTGGCATGGAAAAAAAAAAAACTTTTCCCCTCATACTTTACCTAAGCATAAAACACAATTATATCACCTTTGGCATACAGTATTTTGCTAAAGAAGCTCTAATAGTAGCAAGATATTTATATTTTCGTGGTTAATTACAATCCATACTTAACCTTTAGCCTGTTGTTCACACTGTAGTCTCTGTTTTTTCTTGGTTGGATGGCATAATTATATCTACAGTGGATGTCAATAGTTTGCACCGATTTGCTGATGGCAAGTCTCGGGCCAATCACAGACATACAATATCACCTGTGAACATTTACAGTCAGCCATAGAAAAACAGACTACAGGAGTTACTGTGTTACCATTCTTTGTCTGTAGTTTTAAGTACAGTAGGATGATACATTTTTCCCATCGTTTATTGCCACAAGTATTGAGAGTGTTACTTTGAGTGGAGGTTGTACAGTATGTTATTGTCCCTGGTTAATTGGAGGCTGAGGATTCTCCCCACATTGCATCACTAAACAGACCACCTATTTGGAGGCAATCTCTTATTTCCAGCAAAGTGTAGACAACTGAGATGGATTGTGTATGAGGGTCGTGTATGTGAGAAGTCACAGGTTGGATGATGAGGATGACTGATACAATAGTACCATTTAATGTGAGGTAAGTCTTTGCACTGATTGTGGTCATCATTTGGCCCCTGGTCTTTCTTGCAGTAACTTCTTAATTTCATTTTATATTTAATTGTACTGTATAACACCATAAGAAAATATATATTGTATTTTTGTAACTCATGTTGCAAAAACACTACTGACAAATGATACAGAGAAATGGCTATTATGCAGCTGTTTATCAGTACAGTAGTTATGAATAATACTTATATTATAAAGTTTACTTAGAAGTACAGTACTGTAATTATGTAAGTTTATGCAATAATCAACAATAATTTATTGACAAAATTTGGAGAAATGAAGTGTAAATTAATCTCCAGTGGTCTGTAAGGAGGGTATGAGAATGTTACACATACCAATGATTTTAATGACATTGTGTGATGTATGTACTACAGTAGCTTGAAGCATTTGTCAACTTTGAAATACAATGTCCTTAGGTACATATTATTTAGGAGTTTCATGTGAGTGAAGTAGAGCTGATACTTCCAGCATATAGTGCCACAAAACAGACTACTACAATGTAGATGGTCTGTTATGTTGTACAGTTTGAAGGAATCAGTTGCTTTTAAATATCCACAAAATGAAAACATATTTCCCCTTCAATACTGAAGAAAGACAAAAAAAAATGAATTTATATTATTCCTTAGTCCATGGCTGTGCTCAGTTTAGATGCAGATTGTTACAAACACACAAGAAAATTGTTGAATAGAAATGGACAGACAGTCTTCATTAAGAAAAACTTCACTTGAGTAATGAAAGGATGCTGCCTCCTTCAAACTATGCCAAGACACCAAGTACCTCAGTAAATAAATTATAGTCTGTTTTGTTGTGGTACAGTTTGAAGGAATCGGTAGTTGCTTCCAATTTGCATACTGTTTAAGGACGGGGTTTTTATTGAGTGTTATGATGAAGTTAGTGTCAACTTATGTTTGGAACCTTCAGTTGGTACAGTATGTAATATTTACAGACAGATTCAGAAATTTTTGATGAATTTCCAATACAGTATTAGAAAGGATTTGAAATTCACAATTACGTGAATGCAAAGTGGTAAGAAAAACCCTCATCAGACTGAATGAGGCATATTATTCCTTGTTTTAGATTGATGTGGTTTATTGTTACCAGTTGTAGGAGGGTATAACTGCATGGATGTATGGAACCTGCAGTTATTTATTTTACTTCACATAATTACAAATATGATGATAAATGAATAATTAATAGTTGTGGCCAAAATGGTGTAGGTCAGGAATATATTTATGGCATCGAGTTCCTCCTTATACTACTCAGTGTGTGTGTGCGTGTGGGTATATACGTGTGTTTAAATCTGCCATGGTACAATAGATCACCTCATCCAAAGCACCCTACACCCTACACCCCACTACACCACCTCTAGACATCTCCCCAAATTATTATGTTTCTTTTATTTATTATTTAAAAGAAATTTCCAGTGACCGAGCTGATGCTATAGACAAGGAAAGACGGGGCGAATAATACAGTACACCTCCCCACACATACATACAGACATTGTGCTAACAACAACAACACATTATGAGTGAGCAGTGTTGTTTGTAGTTATGTATACAGTATTTCTAAATGTTGTTAAATGATCAGGACTGAAATTATATTATACAGGGGGTTCCATCTTTAGTCTGATTGGCTACAAATTGTAAGACCAACAACCCTTGATATCAGATGTGAACACTTACTTACCATCAGCCACAAAAAGATAGATAAATAAATAGATAAAGATCAATTACCGAATAGTGATGGTGCATATCCTGTGAGGAGGCATCGTCTCATGCTAAACTGTATGTAAACAAGACGACTCGATGGTGTAATGAATGAGGACCGTGAACTAGTAGTAGTATGGATGTTTCATATAATATTTGTATGAAGTCTTTTAGTGCTGTATGGTGTTGATGCCTGACAGGTGCTAGGGTATTCTTGCATTGTTGTATGAAGTCCGTACACCAGTTTGGTCACGGATTCATTGACTAGTCCGTGTGGTTTTCCTCGCATACAGCCCAGTGATAAGCTACTACAACATCACACTCTCAGTGGCTCTAAATAAAATAATAATAATACATTCCTTGTGGTATATACTGTAAGTAAATAATGAGAGATTCTGCCTTTTTATTTTTTTTCTGTCTCTGGCAATTTGTACAGTTTTATTTCTTTGTTATTTGGTAAGGAACTCTCTTCAAACACTTAAATGGGACAAGTGCTGTGTGATGAATTGGAGGTTATCGATTCCTATAAGTTATACTGTATCAAGAAGCAGACCCACTTTAAAGTTTGGAGGAATCATTACCTATTAATTTACCAGTGGTGAATTGAGGGCTACTGATTTTGCCAGATTTTGTCGATGAAACGGACCGCTTTGATATCAAGTTAGTCTGTAATGTTTCGTCATACATATTTTGCAGGGATTGATAGATTCCAGTTTTTTGCCAGACAGCATCTCGGGACCCTAAAATAAATAGCTCTCCTGGGAGTAAATAAGTACCGTCCTTGAGACACCTAACATGTCGAGTAGAAAGGAAAAAACAAAACGAGCAATTAGAAGTGAAGTGAGAGGAATATTCAAAGCTCCTGTTAGCTTAGGTTTACCTCATATCAGTACATACAGTAATTATTATTTTTTTTGTGCTTTATGGAGGTATATGATTAATTATGATACTAAGACATCTTTATACTTATGATAATGTAAATTTTTACTTACTATACTAACTAACCTGTCTAGTTGCAACATCATAAAAACTTTCACATTTTAACTTAATTGACTTTCTGAATGTCTTGTTGACATTTAGTCTGTTTTTCTTAGCAAGTGTGAATTTTTATTTATATAATTATACCCCGCAGTTTAGAAGAAACATATTTTTGAACCCTTTCCCAATATTTGCACAGTTGTACCTTATGCATCATAGCTATGTACTTTTAATTCAGGGATGCACACTGTTTCCTTTTCACTCCAGTTGTGCTGTTAATTTCATATTATTTACAAAAAGTATAAAAAAAATAAAACTTTAAAGTGCTGTACCTCTGGGATTAGCATCTAGGGTTGAAAAAGGTTGAATTCTTGACTGCTGATGTTAGTTGAATTCACAAATATTTTTTACCCTCAAAACCATGTGAGCCAGCCAGCCTTCCCATAACTATTATCACATGAACGGAGCCTCTCAAATGTTGTGGCTCAGGCGGAGGTTCTAGGGAGATCTCGTGTAAATAAAACTTAGTAAGTCGTAGCTCCTGTACACTAGTCACCAATAAAGAATATGGTCATTATTTAATATAGTTTATATTTCCTCATCTTGCAGAAGTTAGAAATGTTTACTTCAGTATATGGCATTGTACGACTAATGATCAATACTGTATGATGGTAAGTTGTAGGTGGGTAAAGATTATCTAGATAGTTTTATAATTATGTGTTGAATGTTTTCTCTTTCTCTTGACAGCCCATGGGAGGTATTGGATGAGGTGATGTAGGCAGTAATTTAAGGGGTTTAGTGCCCCTTTGGCCCCAGTCACTCCCTAATAATTCTTTATAACTCCCTCCTTTCCTTTTGCTTCCTACATGCTTGCTGTTCCACCTCTCTATCATCTTCTCTCTTGTTATAGTTAGTCTATGTATGGTAATGAATAACGGAAGCCTGGGCAAACATTTATTGGTGGTCTTAAATATCAGTCTAGTGTGAAATGAAGTGGTGGATACAAGTATTTATGAGAGGGAAATTACAGGTTTCCCTATATAGATAATAATTTTTGACCACGACTGTACGCTGCACCTGCTTCCATAGACATTAGAGTGATTAGACAACATTATTATTGTCAGTTTGAACTTTGTCACAACAATATTCAACATGGCGGACGGGAGACTGTGACCGGCGGCTGGACTGCCATAAATTCTTCTCCATGTGTGATCATTACAACCTCAGGTAAGTCCACCATAATACACAGACATTGGGTATTCATTCGTGTACTCTTATAACTCATTATATGTGTTTGGGAGAGGCGTTTATAGCATGATAATATAGATATGATGACTGCATGTTACTTGGGGCAATATGGCTTCGTGGTCAATGTTTGTTATTTATTATTTGCAGGTAATGTGTGCCTTTTTCAGACCTAATATGGGGTTATATTATGTACAGTCTCCTTCATCACTTACTAGTGTTGTCATGTACAGTAACAGTCGTGGTCAATAATAATCATCCACATATGGATAACTCAAACCACTTTCTGACTATAATATATTCACGTTTTCATAATTTATTATGTTATTGTTTTGATTAGTGAGTATCTGATTGAAGTACTGCTCAAACTATTTATTGCAAAGTTTCTCAGCTAAAGAAGTTAAACGAACAGAGGGAAACTATAAGACTTTTACTTGCATCACTCCAATGTGGATGAATATTATTGACCACGACTGAACACCATAAGCTGTGAACCGCCAGTTTCGACTCTCTTACCCGAAACACTTGCAAGTATGAGTTTTGGGGAGGGTGGTGGGGGATCGGGGGTGTAGGGTGGGGGGTGGGAGTGGTGAGGTGGTGTAAAGGGGGGAGGGTAATGAAACCAATAATACATAATTATGTGTAGAGGGGGAAGGGTAAGGTAAGCAATAATACAAAACAAACATATAAACTAACAGTATAAACACTACTGTAAAACAAACATGACTTTTTTACCACAACAATGTGATGGAAAGGAGAATATCTTGTTCTATATAGCCGCCGTGAGAGACAAGAGACGAGAGTGGTGTTATAGCAATGATAGCCCGTTAATGTAATTCATCCCTTTATTAGAATACGGTAAACCTTAAAATACATGGCCATATTTAATTATATATGGTCTAGGTTTATTAATATATTACAAAATATGTGCATCTGTGCGACATGGTCATATATAATAATAATAATAATATGATAGTATACTTTTGGTTCATTAGAGCACCTTAATTCTTCCAGGAAACAGCAGGCCCATATTAACAAAATAATGGTAGAGTGTTGCTGGGAATTACTGAGAGGAAACAGTTGCTCCAGATTTACTACCATCATAATATACCGTACTGCCCCATTAAGTTTTTTCGGATTTTAATAAGTTTTCAAGAGTTGTGAGTCTTTTTATGAGTTCATCATAGAGTTGTTGTGAGAGTTGTGGGTGAGTCTTGGTCTGGTGCCTCACTACCACACTGTCCCTTGATGATATCCTGAGTAATATGTCCTGCTGTAGTGTGCTGGGGATGTGCACCTGATGACATCCAACACGAGAGAGAGAGAAAGATGCATTTTGTAAGAGGGGAGGTAAAAAACAAGAAATTATACATATATATGTACGGTTTTATAATGTAACATAATATACACACTTCAACAAATATATAGGCATAGTCATAATTATACTAACATCAGTTATATGATTTATTGATTATCAAATCAATAAAGTTACTGAATGCATAAACCGACTCGAACACAAGACGTCATCTGGTCGTCCAAGCGGAGGATTGGAGTACCAAGACCGTCTTGGGAGCGCTTGGTTTCAGTGACGAGAACTGACCAAATACGTAGAATCTGTGTTATCGTCGTCCAGATACGGATTGGGCAGAAACAAAAGAAAGTTTGTAAACAAAGTCGTAAGAAAATACTACAAATTGGTCTACTTTTCCTTTCTCGGCGTCGGCGGCAGCGGCGGCGGGGTGGCGGCGGGGCGGGGGCGGCGGCGACGACAATGACGAAAAAAAATTAATAAATCAAATAAAAAAAATAATAATAATAATAATAATAATAATAATAAAAAAAAGTTAATTACAAAAAAAAAAAAAAATATTAAAAAAATATATATATATTACTAAAAAAAAAAAAAAAAAAAAACTAATTATTAAAAAACGGCGGCGGCGGCAGGGCGGCGAGAACACAGATTCTACGTATTTGTTCAATTATCGTCACTGAAACCAAGCGCTCCCAAGACGGTCTTGGTACTCCAATCCTCCGCTTGGACGACCAGATGACGTCTTTATACATTTACTATTACTACAAGTAAACAAACACAGTGGTGCCACATTTCGCGTTCATACATACATACATACATACCTGGTATCGGCCTGGGTGGAGACGAGCTCTTAGCCACGTGTACCATCGTGGCCAGACTGGACTCGCCAGGTTCAGTTTACGTTCCTCGATAATAATGGATGGGTGTCTAACGTCATGTTGAGGCCAAAGTCTGACGTGGGTGGCGTCGGTGTCCAGTTTACAGTAGTCAGCCAAACGCCACAACAAAGGCAAGTCACACAGCTGCTCCATAGTAGTGATTGCCTCCACCATGCTGAAGTGTTATTATAAGTGTAATTATATACTGAAGTGTAATAACATATCGAAGTGTAACAACAATAGAAAAGGGTTGTTTTCATCTGAGCCTGATCTGTGGTATCTGTACATCCACCATACACTAAAGTACAGGTGTTACATCTACTATACTTTAATGTACAGGTGTTAGTAACATCTACCATACGTGAAACTCAGAAAAAAACGAAATGGCAATAGATTAAATTTATTTTGAATTATCTTATGGTGAAGATCGAGCCTTCATAATATATTCTACTTAATTAGATATACAGTATATCCACCCCAAAGTCTATAAGGTAAATACTATGAATGTAAATATACCAAAAGGACAAATATTAAGTTTACAAAAGTTCATCCCCTCAGCCAACCACAATATTACCGACACCCGTGGTTTGGATTATTTCGTCCTCCCCAGTATCCCTGCTTGTTGTAAAAGGTCACTAAAAGGGACTTTCACTTCTCTAACGGAACTCTTTTATCTGTTACCTTTTGTGCATACTGTCCCACCAATGAATCACCGTCCTCGGACTCTATATGACCTCGCTGTTGTGGCACTGAATATCAATCAGTCAATCAATCGAAAGACTACGCAACAGAGGATAGATGATGAACTACTCTATGTTATTCGAACCACGTGAGGGAATTCAGTCCTGTCGTGATTGGCTGAGGGAATGAACATTTGTACACTTGTATACCACAGTCCCTAGACCACCTGAGTCGCCGAGTTCTGAAGCAGGCGGTTTCTGGATGATAGTATTGGTTCGAGATGTGTGTGTGTGTGTGTGTGTGTGTGTGTGTGGCCACGTGATGGTTTGGTCATCCAGAAACCGCCTGCTTCAGATTTCGAACTTTGACTCTGGTGGGTTAGAGACTATGGTATCCAAGTGTACGTCATAGTACGATCCATACCTGGCAAGACGAGTGAGGTGTGCCGATGAACGTAGGTCATTGATATCACTGACAGCAAGAGCCACGAGAAGATTAGAGAGGACGATGGAGATGAGGAGTGTGAAGAGAAAGATGGTGAGGTAACTGGTGTAAGGAAGCTGGTCCAGTTGTGAGACGAAGTTCTTGTTAATGTCCACTGAGCCCAGCATCATGGTCACACTCTTCAGGAATAGAAGTGGCCAGCGGCTATACACAGGATCCTCTTGTTTGCCAGTGTTAAAAACCAGATAAAGCGTCACGGTGAAGCACAACAGAAGGGTACAGTACACGAAGAATATCCTTAGGAAGTCCTCGGTCACTCGGATGAACATGGCAACGTAGAGTCCGTGGGATGGATACTTCTTCAGAATTAGTAGGAATTGTAATTGTAGTAACAGAAGGACGACAGTTGCCACATGGTGCTCCCAGATAGCCACCTCCCAGGGCCTATGGTACCATGAGGATATCAGTAAACTCATCACACACCCTACTGACGACATGTGGAGCCAAAAATTGGGCAACTTAATGTAAGCCAAACCTTTAATTCTAAGCCGGTTAAGTTGAGTGACTAAAGACAAGAACGTCATCACACACAGACATACTTCCATCCACAGGTGACACGTTTGTTCAGGTTGACTATGTGCACAACTGGTGGTGATATTCTCAGTAGTTATATTCTGGGACATGGGTATGTGTTCGTTTTGGTCACGACATTTGCTGTAGAGTTGGCGAAAGAATATAAAGATTCCTATAAAAATAGCATGAGTCACGAAGTACAGCAAGTATCCCAGGAACACAAGACGGGCTCTCTTCCACTTGATGAGGAGAAAGATATGGCACACAGGATGGGCAAGAATCGCAGCATTGTTAGTCTCAACGAAAAAGGAGAGCAACTGACACTGCTGGGTGGATTCGGTGTTGGCCAGGGCGGAGAAGTTAAAAGTGATGGGTGACATCTGATTGCCAACGGAACTGACAATGAACAAGTGATCAAAGAGTTTCTGCAAGCCATTTGATGTTGTGAGTTGCAACCACCTCATGGCACTGATGCCCCTGAAGTCTTTCTCATGTAAGTCAGCTCCCTTCTCCATTAAGGCCACCATGACGTCGAAAGCCCCAGCTTTGGCCGCTTTGTGTAGCGGAGACTCGCCTTGCTTGTCCACAGTTTTGGAAAGAGCACCACTTGCCAGCAACAACTTCACCACAGGTAGATACCCACTGGCAGCTCCTTCATGTAAGGGTGACATTCCTCTCATATCATGCAAGTTGATGGCACTAATGCTGGTGCTGTTGTCAAGAAGGAGTTCCGTTATATCCTTTTGTTTGGATGCTGCAGCATAGTGTAATGGTGTCTGATCATATTGGTTCCTGGCACAAACTGAAGCCCCATGCTGCAGTAGGTCACGGACGCCTTCCACCCACCCCTTTTCCACTGCTGAGTGTAGAGGAGTGATGTAGAAAGGACCGCTGTGGCCATTGATGCTCCCCTCCGCCAGACCAAGACTCGCTCGTAGTAATTCCAGAGATTGATTCTGTAAAGCGGTAAACACACTTTCCAGGTGAACATTGGAGCTGGCACGACGTTCATCTGCAGGGAGAGGAAATACCACATGTAAGGTGGTGTTGTTGTATGATTATAATTTGATATGATACTGATTTATTTGCACGATGGATGGAAAGCTTGTGTCGGTGGTTACAGTATTTGAATGAGGCTGTACACACATCTAATAATAAGTCTTGCGAGAAATCACACACACCAAATCTATTAAAAAAAAAAAAAAAAACTGGAGTGTTCATTCTCTCTAACAGCAATGACTCACTTTTGATGCTGAAGTGTCGCATGTTGAGTGTACTAGTAGATACGTTCGTTATTCCTGTTGTTGTCATATTTAATAAAACCTTTCCATGTCACCTCTAGGGATACTCTGAAAGTTATATTATTATTAGTAGTAGTAGTAGTATTAGTAGTAGATGTAGTAGTAGTAGTAGCTGTAGTAGTAGCTGTAGTAGTAGTAGTAGTAGTAGTAGTAGTAGCTGTAGTAGTAGTAGTAGTAGTAGTGGTAGTGGTAGTAGTAGTAGCTGTAGTAGTAGTAGTAGTAGTAGTAGTAGTAGTAGTAGTAGTAGTATCATAGAAAAGACATAGAAAGTAAAGCAGACCTAGAAAGCACAGCACACCTGGAAAGCAAAACCTGCATGACTACTTATTATTATTCCTGTTGACTGTACACACCTTGAACATCACGTGCCAAGAGACGATAACATCAGGAAGGAGTATAAAGGAAGGTCAATTTAGCCCCCCCTCTCCCCCCCCCCCCCCCCCGTTGTTTGTAAGGGTGGAGGAGTACCATTATCATCACAAGAGGTGTATTATTATCATGACTCGTAATTAATACAGTGAGAGGAGGTATAGCATAATATTATAATTGTATACGGTGTGACAGTACATGCACAACTATCATTTTATAAGTAATCATTTATCACCTGTAATTTCCTTTTCTTCCTTCCTCTTCATTCGTGTTTACTGTCTCTCTCCTTCCCATCTCCTTCCTCCTAAACTGTCCCTCCTTTCCTTCTATTTCCTTGGTGTTTACTGTCTCTCTCCTTCCCATCTCCTTCCTCCTAAACTGTCCCTCCATTCCTTCTATTTCCTTGGTGTTTACTGTCTCTCTCCTTCCCATCTCCTTCCTCCTAAACTGTCCCTCCTTTCCTTCTATTTCCTTCGTGTTTACTGTCTCTCCTTCCTCCTAAACTGTCTCTCATTTCCTTCTATTTCTTTCGTGTTTACTCTCTCTCCTTTCTATCTCCTTCCTCCTAAACTGTCCCTCCTTTCCTCCTATTTCCTTCGTGTTTACTGTCTCTCCTTCCCATCTCCTTCAACTGTCTCTCCTTTCCTCCTATTTCCTTGGTGTTTACTGTCTCTCTCCTTCCTATCACCCTCCTCCCTTTCAATTCTTCAACTGTCCCTTCTTTCCTTCTATTTTCCTTGTTGCTTGTTGTCCTCCCTCTCTCCCTATTGTCTTTTTTCTTCCTTAGGCTGGATTGAGATAGTGCATGTGTGTGTGTGTGTGTGTGTGTTTGTTGAATTAGATAAGACAGTCAGGTTATGAAAAACAGGGAAGGAGTGAAACGTAATAATAATAATAATAATAACAACATACAGTATAAAAGAGAGAAGAATAGTCAGTACATTAGTAGGTTATAATAATAAGATAAGTGGGAGAAATACAATTCATTACATTAGAGGTGAGTGTAAAGCCTGCGTGTTGTGGTGGTGAGGTGGTGATGTGGTTGTAGTCTAATTATCAACATGTAGGTAGGTATATGGGAAGGAGGGAGGAGTAGTAGTAGTAGTATTAGTAGTAGTAGTAGTAGGCTATGATACAGACAGTGGAAGGGTGTGGTCTATAATTATATAAGGCCAATGATGGTAGGCAAACGTTGTATATATTTATTTATTTATATATTTATTTACTAATATATTTATTTACTAATATATTTATTTACTTATATATTTATTTACTAATATATTTATTTACTAATATATTTATTTACTAATATATTTATTTACTAATATATTTATTTACTAATATATTTATTTACTAATATATTTATTTACTAATATATTTATATATTTATATATTTATTTACTTATATATTTTCTATTGAATATATTTGGATGAGGGATAAGACCAAGGGTTAGTTAGTAACTTTTTTATTATGGTTGTAACTTTTAAACTGAACAAGGCCAGTAGTGTAGATGCAGTAGATGATCAATGAGAGGTATATATATATAACAATTCTTGACTTGGTACAGCAAGGCTAAATCAATGATGACAACAACAATAACAACATTGTTTTCCTGTAGATACACTGAGTAGGAACAGGGAAAAGTTTTGTAATGAACACATGCAATTACTAACAATATTACACACAACAGGCAAGATTGTTTTAGCCACAACATCCAGGCCTACTACTGGGAAGGCGAACACAGCATAACACCTATAAATTCCCACTCCACACACACACACACACTTAAAAGAACAGTCAACATGCAGCATCAAGCGAGCATGAATGAATGACAATTGGCCAAGATAATCCCACATGTTGTTGTTGTTATTATCACTGATGAGACTCCAATGG
Source organism: Petrolisthes manimaculis (assembly GCA_034508575.1). Taxonomy (NCBI): domain Eukaryota; kingdom Metazoa; phylum Arthropoda; class Malacostraca; order Decapoda; family Porcellanidae; genus Petrolisthes; species Petrolisthes manimaculis. The sequence continues at coordinate 47,116 of JAWZYT010001465.1, read as the reverse complement.
CTCATAATATAAAGGCACTGAAGTAAACTCGTGATACATAATTTCTGACCAGAGTGTGAGGAGCAGAAAGCTTTGAATCGTCTGGTATTGCTCATTTCCCCCCACCCACTCATTACACATATTATAATTATAGGCTGATGAGTTCGAATACAGGGTGTGTGTGTGTGTGTGTGTGTGTGTGTGTGTGTTGTGTGTGTGTGTGTGTGGTGTGTGTTTGTGTGTGTGTGTGTGTGTGTCTGCCGTTCGTCTCTGGTCAGGGATTACGTATCACGAGTGTAATCCCACATAAGAGGAGTTGATAACCCATGGGAGGTATTATTGTTTCAACAGTACTGTGTGGGGATTTCCGACACATCCTGCCTGTTGTCAAGAAGGGTATGAAGGAAATGGAAGATAAGGAGGGACAGTAGAAAAATTGAAAGAGAGGGAAAAGGTAATAGTGATTTGAGACAGCTAGACACCACGAAGGAAATAACAGGAAAGGAGGGACAGTTGAAAATTGGATAGGGTCACTCTGAGTCTATAGAGAACAAAATGACAAGCTAGACTTACCAGAATAGAAGCCTACAACTTGATGAAAGACACACAACTGGACCACTAAAATGTTTATGAACGTGTAGAGAGAGAGAGAGAGTAGTGTTTAATAGTGGCTGGTGTGTATAGAGAGAGAGAGAGAGAGTGTGTGTGTGTGTGTGTAGTGGCTGGTGTGTATAGAGAGAGAGAGAGTGTGTGTGTAGTGACTGTCGTGCATAGAGGTAAGAGAAGGACTGACTAACCTAACTAACCAAGCGAGACACAAGACACACCGGCGGCGCTATAAATTATTATCATCATCATCTTCTTATCTCTTCCGGCGAATCTATTTATCCTTTTTTATTATTATTATTGACCCAAGTCTCTATTACTTAATTAGCTTCTCCCCTTCCTTTCATTTCTTCAACTGTCTCTCCTTTCCTTCTATTATATTTCTTGTTTATCACTTTCTATTATCTTTCTTGTTGTTTACTGACCCTGTCCCTCCTTTCCTTCTATTATCTTTCTTGTTTATCACTTTCTCTCTATCATTTTCATTTATTTAACTGTCTCTCCTTTCCTTCTAACCCCCACCTCTCTATCAATGACCATCACATACATGTATATATAAGTATTGCTTCTCTCCTTTTCAATTCTTCAACTATCCCTCCTTTTATTTCCTTCGCGTTTACTGTCCCACCTCACTATCACCTACTCTACCCAGCTTCTCCCCTCCCTCCCTCTCAACTATCCTTCGTGTATACCATGACTCTGTAGTGTGTCTAGAGAGCCTTCGTATCGGTACTATTGTTCTTGCATACGAGTCGACCAGTCCATATAGTGAAGATATATGAAGGGGTTAGTGGTAGTGAAGATGTTTTAGTGTGCAGTGAAGTGTGAAAATGCAGAACAGTGACATTGGGCGTAGTGAAGATATTGGAAGGGTAGTGAAGTTATGTTTGTGAATATGTGTGTCACAGTTTGAAGGAATCGGCAGCAATCCATTTGTTATCTTAAAGGGGTGCGGGAACAGGGGGACAGGCTTGGATGAGTTTAGGGGGGAGCGGGAATTGGGGACAGGTTTTGGGGGTGTTGGAGTAAGGGGATAGGCTTAGGGGGGTGCGGGAATAGGGGACAGGCTTTCTACCCACCTACCCCAAGCCTGTCCCCCTATTCCCACACACCCCAAACCCCCCCAAAGCCTGTCCCCTACTCCCGCACCCTCTTAAACATTAAATTGCTGCTACACTTCAAAATCAATAACAACAGATGTCAGATTAAACCGAAATGAAGTCAATCGTATGTCTATTTTCTCTTCTTCTTTCTTCGTGTAGTGGCATCAATATTATTCCATCCATCTTTACAAGTGAAAGGAAACTCATGGTGATCGTGACAGCCTGTGTAGTCAACAAAGTCTCTCAGTCTCCCTTGGCCTCCCATGTCTAAACCAGTCAGTGTTGCCATGTCCTACTCGTCCAAGGTGAAGGTGTTAAGTGTCTCAAAGATCGTGTTGGTCTGGTGTGGGACGGCGTTAATCTGGATGATGGATACAATCTTTTGTTGGTGTAGGAACTTGACCAGAACCGTAGAGGGGGTGACTTCATGTTTCTCAGCCACTTGTCTCACCACCTCGTGTTCTGTGAGTAGTGGGTGTTGCTGTGTAGGTGTGTGTAGTGGGTTACCCAGTGGATACAAGGCCACTGGAGTGATGAGCCTATTCTTCAAGAAGGTCCTCTCCTTTTCACACGGGTTATATGCGTTTATGTCCATCATTACAATGGCGGGTGGGATACGAGCAATTTGACAGATCCTATTGATTTGTGAAAGGTTAAAGTTGCAGAGTCCTATCATCCTACAGTAGGCATTTAAACACTCTTCTTCCATGGCTTTCCAAATGCCCTCAAGAAATGTGTCCTTGTCTAGTTCGGGTTGGCCTTCTTGGTTCCTGGGTCGTACATCACCGTCGTGTTTACCCACCAAACCAACGGGGCCTTCCATGACGTAAGCATCCACGTAGTCCAGACGCATGTTACTGAGAGACTGACGAAGAAACCGACGTACATCATCCCTTCTGTTACCAATCATAGGTAACTTAGAGATAACGAAGTACTCTGACCTGGCATCACCTCGTCTCTAACACTTATTCAATATCCTGCCCACCTCGTTCTCACAAAAGTCGGAATAGGTGGTGTCTATCATGAGTATTTCTCTGTTGATTGCCTTGGCCAGTTCTCTATGCACCACCAACTTGTCATCCTTGGTATTTGTTGATATTCCCAGGAGTGGTATAAGTGTTTCCTGGTTCTCTAAGGTCACTCTGTTATTCGTCAATGTAATGGGAGATGAAATAGCGTCCATGGTTCTTTCCCCATTTATTTCTCACAGTTTTCCCTGATGGTCCTTTCCCCCATTTATTCCCCACAGTTTTACCTGCCACCAACTCAAGACATAGCCTTCTTGGAACACACAACTACAACTCCATATAATATAGCCATTAATCGCTAGTCTTACCTCTGTTTACAACCCTCTGTAAACCTATCCTTTACAACCACATCTATACAACATCTTACATATATACCGTTTTCAACCACATCTCCATGTAGTGAAGATGCCACATTTTATAGTAAAATTGTTAAAAAATGATTTTTTTTTTTTGAAAAAATGAGCGTTTTTGAAAGTTTGGAAAGGTTGCCATTTTTAATATACATTGATTGATGCATGACAATGTTTCCACCACAACAGTAGGTAAGAGAGTTTGGTAGGTGCAAATAACATAATTTAAGTTCAGGAACTGATTTTTATTATATTTATTATATCAACAACGTTTAGGGCAATAGGTAGACATAGGATAGGAACAGTATATCACTCTTCACACTCTAAAATGACTTTACATGTTATATATATATATATTGTTTGTGTGATGGGGAATGGGGAAAACCTTATGTTAAGAGGGTGTGGGAGTAGGGAACAGGCTTGGGGGGGATTGGGGGGTGCGGGAGTAAGGAGACAGGCTTGGGGGGTTATGGGTGTGTGCGGGAATATGGGACAGACTTTCTACCACCCCACCCCACCCCAAGCCTGTCCCCCTACTCCCGCACCCCCCAAGCCTGTCCCCCTATTCCCACACATCCCTTAACTCCCCAGCTGCGTCAAATAACTAAGCATACCACGGTCATACACTGATGAAAATTACACTTTTTTAGTTTTTATGAGTACTTTGCAATCCTTACATCCCGGTTATACAGTAGTGTAGTGTTTATTGGACCATTCCAAAGTGGTATTTGTTGTAAAGTGAAGTGTGGCAAGTATAAGAGTTAATAATCATAAGGTGAAGCAGTAGAGGCTGGAAGTGAAGGCACCGAATCAAACACACCCAAAAACACGTAAATTAGCCTCTATCCATCATAGTGACTGAACAACAACCTGACTCATGACCAGTTAACAACCACTTAGGTCCAATATTGACCAAACCTCCACCTTATATGTCCCGGTACTCAAGTGATGCCTCAGTCCCTTCCATGCAGTACATAATAGGTTTCTAATGATGTTATTACAGCACCAGACCACAGTCACTCACCAACACTTTCGTCACAGGATTATGCATGGCAGCCTGTCTCACTATGTCTGTGCCACCTGACAATGTACCAATTACCACAAAGCTACTCATTCCATTCCAAGGGCTGGATGAATGCCAGAGAAGAAATACAGGGTTACCTCGTACTGTTCCCAAACTCACCTTATCCTTACCAAGAGTTATATTCCTACGAGGACCAATCTCCATCTCTATTACTGGATCGTTGATGTGTTCAGTGCCACCAACCACTCGTTCATGGTCAGTCTTTCCTCTGTTTAATACACTGTGTAGCCTGGTGTTACGGTACGACTTCCCTCCTCCTCCCTCACCAGAACACATCACAGCATAAACAAACCCCATACCAGAGTCCTCATCCAATGTGACATAAACTCGTCCCCCTGTAGCCTGCTGTTCTCCCCACTGTAAGTCTAGGAAGGTTTTCGTAGGTACTCCAGCACTGTTCTGTTTTACTAGCTGCTTCACACAATCGTACTGAAACACAGACATTTTATTGATTAGCCAAACTGTATATTTTTTTATCATTTTTTTTTAATATTTCAACCTCGGTATATATTTGGATTGAATGTAGGAAAACAGGCGTAGACTCACAATAACCGCAAATTAATAATAATAATAAAAAAAAAAAAACGATAATGTTGGTTGGATTGTTTGGTAATAATATACAGAACATTATTGCGATCTAGCCATACAAAATAATGTGAAATGTAGTAATACTAATAGTTTCATATTTTAATACCTTTACTACGAGACACGGAAAGATATGATACTGATAACCAGTCGCATTGATTAGATAGTTAGATTATTAATTCAACAAACATTTATAATAACATAGTATCTATCTATCTATCTATCTATTTATCTATATCTATCTATCTATCTATCTATCTATCTATCTATCTATCTATCTATCTATCTATCTATCTATCTATCAATCAATTTATCTATCTATCTATCTATGTATCTATCTATCTATCTATCTATCTATCTATCTATCTATCTATCTATCTAATCAATCAATCAATCAATCAATCAATCAATCAATCAATCAATCAATCAATCAATCAATCTATCTAATCTATCTATCTATCTATCTACTCACAGGGACAACCAGCGCATCTGATGGTATCTTTATTTTCCTGAGTGTGTGTAAGTGTAGTGTACCATCTTGTAGGGTGACTGGTGCACTCTCCTCTCCACCTCCCTTCACTGCCCACACATTGTTGCCTCGTCTTGTCAGAGCTAATAGGTTCTCTTTCGTCACCTTCTCATTCACGTTCTGAAATTAGTGAGCAATGTTTGTAACTTTAGTGAATGCGTCAGTATTGAGGAGGGTATTAAAAAGCAACAAGTACCTGATAATAGACACTGACTGGCTTTTTTTTTTTTTTTTTTTTTTTTTTTTTTTTTTTTTTTTTTTACTAACCTTATTAATGTGTATAAAGAGTTGGGCACCAGGACCGAGGGGATGGTTTGATGGACACTTCATCACTTGTAGTATTAAATCCACCTTCTCTTGTTCCTGTAGTAGTAGTAGTAGTAGTAGTAGTAGTAGTAGTAGTAGTAGTAGTAGTAGTATTAGTATTAGTATTAGTATTAGTATTTAGTATTTAGTATAAGTATTTAGTATTAGTATTAGTATTAGTAGTATTAGTATTAGTATTTAGTATTTAGTATAAGTATTTAGTATTAGTATTAGTATTAGTATTAGTATTAGTATTTAGTATTTAGTATAAGTATTTAGGTGTGCTTCGAATACCAAGGAACAGTAAATAAATGCACAATAAGATCTGCATTGGAATTATTTCTTTGGTGAATTGTTGGACTGATCGAAGCTTTAACCAAGAGCTGTATACTTTTTAGTTCTCGTGACTGTACACTCGTGATACGTAATCCCTGACCAGAGACGAACGGCAGGCACCATACACACACACACACACACACATACACACACACACACACACACACACACACACACACACACACACGCACACACACACACACACATACCCTGCATTCGAACTCAGCCTCTATAGGTGTATATATACTGGGTGGAGAAATGAACAATAGGTACCTACCAGGCGATTCGAAGTTTTCTGCTCCTCACACTCTGGTCAGTAATTATGTATCACGAGTGTACTGTGCCAAAAGTACAGTTGGAGACATGAATGGATGCTACAGCCCAGGTGAAATATACTTGTCCCATTTGAGTAACCAGTGTCTATTATCAGGTAGTTGCTTTTTATTACCATCCTCAATACTGACTTCTGCCCCTGGTGTCTCCTATTTGGCACTAAGGAACTTGATATTGGGAGAAATTGACCATCTTTCACTTGGGCTATACCTCGAATTCCCGTGTCCAACTGTACCTCATAATAATTGTTGCTCACCTTGTCAGCCTGGATATCAGTGGAGGAGTCTCGTAGCATTTGTTTTGAAGTGAGCAGCCACGTCTCCAACTCCTCAACTTTTCTCTGAAGATATTGACAGCCTCTTGTTAGAGTATTTATCGTGTTGAATCCCATTAGCTGACTAAGGGAGGCGTCCATTTCTGTGAGGATTCTTTGGCCATCGTAGAGTCGTTTATTCACTCGTTGTTGCTCTTCTTTCAGTGCCTTAATGCAAGATTCTGGTGCTTTGTTTACCTCTTGTAGCTTTGGTAGGTTGGACTGTTGTTGATCTCTTTGCTGTCCCAACTTGACGTGATAGCTGTCTAAAAGTGTCAAGTGCTTAGTGCAGTTTAGTTTCAAGTTGTTGATTTGTATCTGTTGCGTCTTTTTCATGTTGTCCAATGCTTCTTGTACTTCCATCAAGGTACACTTGGATGGTGAATGTTCAACTACTGTACAATCTCGACACACCCACACATTACACGTTATACACTGAAATATCTTATAAGAGCCGTGCATTTCACATAAACCATCGTGGATACTTGGTTCCATGACTGTTACAGGTAATGATGTGGGTGATATTACTCTCCTGGAAATATGGTTGGAGTTGAAGGGAAGGGAGGAGGAGGAGGAGGAGGAGGTGGTGGCAAGGTTGAGTAATGTGAAGCTGACGGGAAGGTCTTCAGATGAGCTCACTTGATGATTCACTCTACAAAATGGACAAACTATCTGGGTTCGGTTGAGGATATCGTGTGTACAAGTATCACAGAGAGTGTGTCCACAAGGTAATACTCTGGGTTTGTGATTCTTCTCGTCAAACTGTATGAAACAAACCTCGCATCCCAATGATCCCACGTCCATCATTCTTCTCTGTTCCTGGAAATTGGAAAATATGTTTCTCAGTGCTTCAATAAAGGTCAATCAATATCGTTATTAATATATATAATGTTGTATTAATAGTTGTCGCAATACCTTATTTGGCAACTGTACAGCTCAAGGGGTGTACAATCAACCTCAGGAATTCGTACACGTAGAATTGGTCCAAAGGAGTGTTTATTCTGCACATATTGTAGGTATTGTTCTGCTGATGATTCAAATCTTACCAAGATAAAATTACTAGAAATGTTTGGTGTTAGTAACTTTTACCAATAGTACCAATTAATGTACTAAATTTTCTAGGTGTTAGGAAGCCTAGATATGACAGTGGTATATACGAATTCCTGAGGCCAACTTTACAATAAAACCTCAACTGATAGAATATGTGTGTGTTACCTTGTAGTGATGATGTTGTCACTGTACTGTACTGTACTGTGTGTGTACAGACCGCTGTTCTGTACACATTATAATTATCACCTAATCTAATCATTACTGATAAAGATAAGCTATACAACATGATAAATCCAACACTGACACTGATAATGACTCACTGTATAACATATATATATATATAACAACACTGATGACTGTCTTCATAACCATCTATAAAAAAAAAGATATAGCTGATCACAACTGGGTTTAAGGATTACATCATAACCAATGTATGTATTTTTTTATTTGGTACAGTTGTGTGAATCCAGTGAATCAAGCTATATATCTCGAATAAAAAATAAGTATAAGCCAAACTTTTTGAAATGGGGAAATTTTGTGTCCAATTTGGAGAATTTTATCAATCAGATTTGGAGAAATTTTAGGCACTACATCTGGCAGCACTGCAGTTCAGTGTTGCCAGGTGCGGGGAAATGTCACTGTTTAAGAAACTTTTGAAGTCCACACAGATATACAGTATACAGATATACAGGCGAATTTTTACCAAAGGAAATACCAGTGACCGTCAATGCTCAAGGGTAAACAGGGAATTATTGAGGTAAAATGGGAAATTCTAATGTTGAAGTTGGGGAGATTTCTTTAAAGCTGACCTGGCAAGTTGGCAACACTGACTACTCATTGAAAACAGTTCAGTGTGAAGGCAGCCATGGAAGAGAGAGAACATAACGCTCTCTGTACACCTTATAGTACAATTATTATTATATTTACCATTAATTAAAGGTTAGTGTAATAATATAATGTGTAGGAATTAATGTTGTTGTTGAATGTTAATAATAAATAATGTAACGGGTTGTTATTATTTTGGTCAACATTCAAAATATCACGTCCATTTTTATTTTTATTTGTTTCCAGTGATTAATAAGATATTTTTGGTGCTTTATATTCCCCTATTAACCATAAATTTATCACATAATATCCTTTTAATACTAAGTTAGGTCAGTTTAATTATCAACAGTAAAGTACGTTAGACCCTCGATATAATAATATTGAAATTAACTTTGTACATAATTAACTTACTGTATATTCTTTAATTAAACACAGGTTCAGTAAATCACTTGTATATTAACGGTAACGATAGGCCTTCTATATAATATTTTTAAGGGTAAATATGGAATTAATTAACATTATTGCATTATGGTTTTTCTACCATTTTTACCCATTTATTTGGACAATTCTAAGACTTTTTTTTTTTCTTCTATGGCATTTCCTACGTAAATTTCCAAGATAGGGGATATTTAAATGGGGCATTTTGAAATTAGTCTGACCTTACCTGACTTAAGTTAACCTAATAAATAAAATGTTGGTATAAGTTGATAAGCAATCCTTCTAATTTAGTTTAATGTGAATATGCAAACATAATACTCAATTAAACTACTATTCAATCCAGAGATTCTTAGTGAGTTATTGAGTCTGTGTTAAAAGGATATATGTGCCTAACTAAATTTAATCATGTGGAAGAAAATGACAAATAATGTTTTATAATAATGTTATATACAATGAGTTATAATGTTGTTTTTACTCATTGCAGATGTTGTTTGGCTCACTGCAACACAACAAACAATAGACCGTCCCAAACATTCTCTATCTTGTTGTTATCATCCAACATTGAAGACATTCCCATATCAAGAAGACATAAACAACAACAACAACAACAACAAGAATATTAACAGGAAAATTATCACAACAACCATCATCAACAGAAGTTACTGGTATGGATACATTTTGTGTCTTTTTTAAACATTAATTGTAGGTGATGATATATTACTAAAGATTCCCAGCAGGTACCGGTACTTTGACTCTATAATATAAACAATACATTCTTCTTCTTGGTAAATTGAAAGACTAATGATTCCTCCAAACTTTTCCAGGAAACAGAGGGCCTTAATTAATAGAGGATCTGTTTTGTGGATTACTTTTGGTGGAATCCTATTTTTAATTCACCAACAAAAGACTCTCCCCCTTAATTAAATGTCAGTATTGTAGTTTGTTGTGGGTGTGTAATGATTGTCTGTTACCTGTCTTAATAAAATGTCACAACATACAACATAAATAGTCAATAATATGTGTGGTGTTGACAATGATTCAATAGACACACTACCACACCATTGTCAACAAACACCATTATTGTTATTGTCCATCGCCCTTACCCACAAAGAGTTGAGATTACATAAATAGACAGCAATGGATTAATTTAAAGTGATTGTTTGGCCTAACATAATATTTTATATACAGTAATGACATAAATACACACCTAAGGTAATGATAATTTGGCAAACACAAACTTTTTTAAATTGTTTTCTTTGTCAGTTTGTATATGAATGAGGATATGAGTAAAGTGATGCTTGGTTGATTCTTTAGTAATGTATAACTTTACATGGTAAACTGGGAGATGTTTTTAGCTACTCTAATAATAATATTAATTTGACTCAATGACAAATGTACCCACTGTAACTGACTACCTTGACCAACCTATTGTAAGTGACTCCTCTCACTGACTACTTTGACCTTGTAACTGACTAATCAACTTACTCACTGCTTTTCTTCCATTACTGGCAAAACACATCCACTGTCTCTCTCTTTCCTTTTCACTGATTGGATGGTATGGTTATCTATGCAACACCTGTGTCACGGGGCAGCTCGGCCAGACAGCTTGAGGAACTTCAACAACAACACCTGTGTCATGTGTTGCCATTGTTTATGTTGTACAGTACTTGTTGGCATCGTTCTCAGGGGGGTGAATTCTGTATGCCTTCCTTTGGAGGGTAAAACATGTCACAAATTGAGTTGGTGTACTTTGTGACATTAGTTTGTCAATAGCATGGTGAGACAGGATGGTGAAAACCTTTATGGATAGACTTACTTTGTGAAGACCACCTTACCAATAGTCAACGAAGAGATCTGCTATACTGTAGGCTATATGTAAATAAACAAAATGTTGCTTCTTCCTTGATGTTAGGACAAGTCTTTGAGAACTGGTGGTCCAAACCCTCCATCCTTCTTCAGCACTAGAAATAATGGAGCATTCCAAGTAGCTGATGGTTTGAGGACTCCCTCTTGGAGCATCTTGTGTACTATTGTGGACAATATCATACCTCTCTTCTGACTAAGTCGCAGTCAGGAGGGGCACGATATTATTGTCCACGACTGTACATTAATTTGTACAGTATCTCTGTTGGTTTATACACTAGTTATGTAAAATTGACAAAAAAAGTATTGGAACTCCCTTATGGATAGTTATAGTTAAATTTCAATGTAAGGTTGGTTACAATGCATTTATTGCTAACTGTACCAGGTTTGATATTAATTTAATGTTTTACCCGTTTGGTTTTGTACTTTAACCCTTTATCAACCTCCCGTCCCTCGCACATGTATTTGAGTTCATTAATGATGGTTTTAGAAGTGAGATGGCAGAACAGAGTGGAAGAGTATGTGAAGGAGAGAAACATGAGGGGCAGGGGAGGGCTTGACCGAGTAAGGAGGGAGTGTTGGAACAGGGAGAACTGGAGACACTTCTGCCGTGGCCACCCACTTCAGAGCTATAGATAGATAGATAGAAGTGATATTTGATATGGTCCTGGAAACTAAAGTGACTGAAGTGTCACATGTCCTTACTTAAGCAAAGACCACTTAGAACTTTTGTTGTGTGCAGGGCAGCAATGATGTAAGATATCTGGGATGACTTCTTGTCCATTGTATTTTACCTTTGATTGAGGTGGTTGTAGCATGAGCTTTTGTATTCTCTCAGCTATTATACTCTATACTTTCTGATGGTTTGTTTAGTTTTATATATTTGATGGTGTTAAAATGTTCAAATTGTAAACGCATCACTTTTCTTTCAGTACCTTTGGTTGTATTCTTGAGAAAGATTGTTGTTGTCCTGAAAAGAACATTCCATCTTTGAGAGCAGATTTGTTGTGTTCTGTTACCTATTTTGAGTTGGAGAAACAGTTTTCCCTTGTGTTTCACTTTCTTGGAAAATGGTTTGTTTTTTTCCAGCTGTTGTTGTCAAGGATTGACTTTAGACAGACATAAGGAGTTCACTGACCCCCAAACACCATGACTTAATGTGACTTTAGGTAGAACTACTTAAATAGTTTTGTGGTAAAGAATTCTGACTGTAAAATGTACAGTTGTCCTCAGGAGTTTGTACACATAGCATTGGTTAAAAGGAAGCCATTATTCTTCACATACTCTAAGTATAATTCAGCTGACAGATTCAAATATTAGCCAAATAACATTACAGTACAGTACTAGGAAATTAATGTACTCAATTTTCTAGTTGTTAGGAACCCTTGATGTCACAAGTGGTGTACAGTATATGAATTCCTGAGGCTGACTGTACTTGTAGTGGATATGGAGGCTGTTGATTCTACCAAACTGTCACAAAGCACAGCTACAAACTATGTAGAAGTCTGTTTTGTACCACAGTTGGGTATAATTAGTTGACTCTTACTGTAGTTAGCTGACAAAGTGTTGTTCTTTTATAGTTTATAGTCAGATTTAAGGAGAGCTTCTTTTGTTGGTAAATGGAAGGTCTATGATGGGATTAAAGTTGACAAATTGGAGACTGCATATTCCTCCAAACTGCCACAAAGCAGACCCATTTATTTGTAAGCAGTCTGATTTGTGGCATAGTTTGAAGGACTGTGTAATCTCCAAAGTTGTCTACATATCCTTCATGTCCAATTCTATGCCACAAGATGAAGGTGGGAAGTGTAGAGATATTTAATCAAGTTTTTATCAGGTGCAAAATTAATCCAGTCTGTGATTATTAATGTTTATTGAATTCTGATACAGTAAATATGAAGATGTGGAGAGAAGACGAGTCCTTCAAACACCACCTACTGTATATGGAAGGAGCTTGTTTACTGGTAAAGTCAAGAGGAATCAGAAGCCTCTTAAGTTTTGTACACAAACACAGGGTCCTTCACTTCAGTCTTAAGGGGAGATTATTTTGTTGGTGAATTGGAAGGTCTCTGATTCCTCCAACAAATCCACTTTAAGAGATCCCCTCTTAGTAACATTAAGGTGGTCTGTTTCATGGTACAGTTTGAAGGAATCAGTAGACTTCCAATTTACCAACAAGAGAACCTCTCCTTAAATGAACAACTGAAGGAGATTAATTTGTTGGTGAATTGTAAGGATACAGATTCCTTCCAGACTATCTTAGGAAACAAATCACTTCAATGTTACCAATAAGGGATCTGTTTCAAAACATAATTTGGAGGATTCTGCAGCCATCCAATACAAAAATCTCCCCTTAAAACTTGTGTTAGTGGGTGACTTTCCTGGGAAGTCTGTAATTGAAGTCTTCCATTAATTTGAGTCTGACCATTTTCTATGATGTCTATTCCCTGTTCTAAGTCACTGCTAACATATTGCCACTGGAAATAAGGACTCTGTCATCATGTATGAAAATTGGAGGCTTCTGATTCCTTCTAACTACACACAAAACAAGCTCCTTCCATATATGTGGTGTTTTGTGGCAATGTTTGAACCCTACACACCCTTATTACTTTGGTCTTGTGGCTGGAAGGTAAACAGTTGATCAATTAAAACTTTCAGGTGTTAAGGAAATTACTATCTAGTGTAAATAGTTAGAGAATACTCCACTTTATTATTATTACATTAAAAATTTATAGTTTCTTTTCTTAATTGTTTCCTTTTCCATTCCAGCATTTTTTTGTTGCAACATCAACACCTGAGAAGAAAAAGGATATGTTAATTATCATCAAATAACCTTTAAGAAGACAAGGGTTATATTAAAATCAGTGTGAAGCATTAATAAGATTGATGGAGCCCAAGACATTGATAGCACTTACTCCATGGAGGCTACAAGTTCCACAAAACAAAACCCCTTCAATAGACATGCTCAAGGTGGGAAGGTTGTACAGTGAAGGACCTCTAACAAGCCAGGGGTCCAACTCTATGGTCATAATAGCTGACTTATCTCTAAAAACAAAAATAACTGTTTGGAGATGGTGACTTAATTTTGCCAGTACTGTAGTCTCCACTTGTACTATGTCAATGTTCCTAACCTATGATAATTAAATATATTAATGTTATTGCTATAGTATATAGAAACTAGAGCCTGTACCAATACATACAATAAAGATACAACAAATTGACTTTTTCTTTTACATACTCTTTGTCTTTGCTTGTGGTTTGACTGGATTAATGGATTTGACATCAAAATTAAGTTGGATATAATCTAATGAAAATACTTGACAAATAAGTGAAAATATTTGCCCACCAAACTCAATGGTCTGAGCATTAATATCTGAGATTTGTACACATCTCAGAAAAAATATGAGTATTTTGGACGAAATTTTTTTTGTCTGAGCCTGGGCAAGATAAAATCTGTGGTACCCGTATTTTAAAAAATTCCCACTATCAAAAACTATCTGGATAATTTTAAATCCCGGTAACCTAGATTTTATTTTGCCCGTGCTCAGACTAAATTGTTCTTGTCCAAAATATTCACATTTTTTCTAAGACGTGTACAAAACCATAGATTTTAATGCTCAGACCATCGAGTTTAGGGGCAATAAATATAAAACACATGCATTGCCTTGAACTTTACCTGCCTATGTTGGGCTGAGCCGAGTGTTGTTGGGCTGAGTAATGCTGTCCTACGCTGGGCTGGGCTGGGCTGAAAATAAACATTTCAAGTCAAATTCCAGAACCTGAGTGTCAAGGTGCCAGAGGTGAATTTAATATCTACTGTTTTCTCCAAACTGCTGTGAAACAAATTCTCTGCTTGTAAACTTGTGCAACAAAACAGATCCCCTTTTCATATACATACTGTAGTCTGTTTCTTGGTATAGTTTGGAGAAATCAATAGCCCTACAACTTGAATACAAGATTCCCTAATCAAATTAAAGGCAAAAGTTATTAAAGAACAACTACTTTATACCATGAATATAAACCAAATTATTTTCTTTCTTATATTTATTTATTTTATTTTTTGCCAACTATTATGCACCTGTATGCATTGTTCTGCTGACCAATTCAAGTATTAGCCAGGTAAGATTACTAGAAAAGTTTGGTGTTAGGAAAATAGTGTAGGTACTAAATCTTCTAGTTGTTACGAACCCTTGATGTCACAGTGGTGTACAGGTATATGAATTCCTGAGGCCGACTGTACTCTTGTTGGTAAATTTAAGGGAAAATGACTAATGCAATCAATACCATCAAACAGATTCCCTTATTAGTAACATTTGGGTTGTCTGTTTCTTGACCTAACTTGGAGGATTCACCAGCCCTTCAGTTCATAAAAAAAAATTGATTATCTCTCCTTAAAGGAATAATAGAGGAATGGAATCATGAAGGCCTATGGACAATTTACAAGGATTGCCAGTGAAGTGTGTGCTGAGGCAAAAGTTCCATGGATGTATAATAAAGTGACAGAAATTCCTGCTCTGGTTGAATGGAAAAACATCAGAGCATATAATGAAGAGAATGTGTTGAGAGGATGGAGTATGTTTTTATATATACGAGTGAGAAGAGAAGAACAAATGAGGAACTAGGAAGGAAAAGGAATAAACACTGCTGAAAACCAGATTATGTTTTAGAAAGAGGTAAGAATATGCAGGAATGAATGAAACTAGGATAAAGAAATAAAACGTGAAGGCTAGGAATGATGGACTACTTGTGGATGTTAACTGTAGGGCTTCTGATTCCTCCAAACTATGTCCGGAAACAGATGAATCGGAGATCGTCCAATTCACAAACAAGAAAATCTCCCCTTAATTGAAGAGTATTTCAGAGGTACAGTCGGCAAAACAAGTATTGAAACTCCCCTATGGAAAATTATAGTTTATTTCAACATAAAGGTGATTCCAATACTTTTTTTGCCGACTGTACATAGTGGGTATTAAAATTCAGTCACTCACCTCTAGTTGTACTCATAGTGATGGATGATATTGATGTTAATTAAGTTGGTGTGGTTGGTCCAGCTGTCACACTACACATTTAAGATTATGGATGGTTTAACAGTGACCAACACTATGGTAGAGGCTTTTGTAAGAGTCTCCAGCCGTGACTCATTGACCTCTGGCTGTCAGTCATGAGTAGGAGTGCAGTGTCCAGGGTTCAGGAGAGATTCCTTTGTTGGTAAATTGGAAGGACTCTCATTCCTCCAAACTATATCACAAAACAAATCACCTAATAGTATCATTGAGGGTGTCTGTTTTCTGGCATAGTTAGGAGGAATCAGTAGCCTTCCAATTTACCATAAAAAGATTTTCTCCCCTAAGATAAAAAAAATTCCCAGGTGGCCATTTCCTGAGGATTATAATGTTCTCTATGTCCCCATCCTTCCTTCCTTCCTTCCTTCTTGTACTGAACCAAGTGTTGAGTCTTGAATAGATAAACTCCTCCAGTACTCATCTGTAAATAACAACAACACACGTCATGACATAATAACAACAGTAAGTCATGTTAATATATTACTTAACACTTGTCCTTAACTAGAACTGGCTCAGTAATAACAATAATATTAATGATAGTAAGCTCTCTATATTATGCTAATACAGTATATTATTTAACACTTGTACTTAACTAAAACTGGCTCAGTAATAACAATAAACGACTAGGATCCATAATACTTAGTAATGAATTTGTGTACATGTAGAAAAATATAAGTAATGCTAAATGTATGTATGGTATATGAAGTAATATTATGTGTGTGTGTGTGTGTGTGTGTTATAACCTACGGTATAAGTTTATAAGCAATCCTTCTAATTTATTTTAATGTGAATATGCAAACATGTTAGTTAATTATATATACAATACCGTCATGAAGGAATAATATGGGTATTTATTGAAAGAATTACCATTTTGCAGCAGTGTTGCCAGATCCAGCTGGGTACCAGCATTTTGCTTGCCATTTATTGTACTTAAACACAATCATTTCCCAGTAGTCTGCCCAGGTTAGGTCCCAGTAGTCTGATGCTGTCTAGGTTAGGTTAGGTTAGGTCAGGTCAGGTTAGGTCAGACTAATTTAATATCTTGGAAATGGGGCATTTACGAAGGAAATGCCATAGAAGAAAATAGTCTTAAAATGGTCTAAATTAGTGGGTAATGAAGGTAAAAAAAACATAATGCAATAACGGTAATTCATTCCATATTTACCAAAATATACAATATAACGTTAGTGAACTCAGTACTTCTGTAAATTTACCCGTTATATTTCACAATACTTTACCTGTTTATCCTGTTATGGTGTATGTATATGAAGGAATAATATGTGTGTGTGTATTGTGACTGTGTGTATAATTATGTGTACGTATTATAACTTACAATAACAACCATCTCAATTAAAGTTATATTACCTATTTGTGGTCTCCTGGTGTAGTCTATAAGGCCACGGTGACCTTACGGTGCTTCTCCACACCACACTTGTTTCATTCTCTACCATTTAACACTAGAAAAAGGAAAAAATATACTTGACATGTCGAGTTTGTTGACATTATTCTTATACTTCCTTGCAGTGTTGCCAACCACAAATAATACCAGGCCAGAATTTCCCTTATAATTAATTAATAGTCAGGCAAAATATCCCCAGAATTCCATAGGTCATTTATTTCTGCTGTTCAAAAGTTACAAAGTATCAGACCAAAAATTCTCCAATCGAAGGCCACATTCCCCAAGTTTGTATCTCTGACTTTCTAAATCTAGAGAAAATTCTCCATGTTTGGCAACGGTGCTTTATCCAGCCAAAGTTATCTGAAATCCCGCGGCTCCAGCCCAAAATCCCAACAAGTATTTCCTATATTATATCCACTACACACTACCCAAAGCCTATAAAATACATAGTCATAGATAATAATTTTATAAAGAATGCATAATATAATATCATTTCTAAAGTGAAAAGATTGCCACAAGAGCTGATACAATCTGTCAAAATAAAACGCCCAACACATCCATAACCAGCCAACTCAGGTGTCTGGACTCTGAAAGGTGTGGATGGAAAAGTTTATTATTTATAAGGAGAAGGATGAAATCTCCAAGATCATATTGTAGATAATAAATTTCAAGTTTTTTCCAGTTTTGTTAAGGCGCCGAATCGTCTATTATATAATCATGAGATGCATAAGTTGATATAATTTTGGAACATATACAATTTGTTGCTGGTTTGCATTTTGTTGTACGAACGCATAATTATACAAACAATAGAAGAGATACAAGGACCACCAGCAGAAGACAACAACGGCGCCTCTTAAGAGAATGTGCAGTCCAACTTACAACTCCACTCACTGTACTATTTAACCTATCAATGACCGAAATGACTCTCCCCTCCATGGAAAGTCACACATGTTACCCCCATATTCAACAAAGGTAGTACAGCTGACCCCTTGAACTATCGCCCCATAAGCCTCAATTCCGTCATCAGCAAGGCCATGGAGCGCCCAGTCACCAATGCAATATACAACTTTCTTGATTACTGCAACATACTTGTTGATAACCAATACGGCTTCAGAGCCAACAGATCAGTTGTTGATCAGCTGCTCCTTATATATAACACTAACACCCAACATTATGACAGAGGTGACACTACAGAGTACAGACCTTATTCTGTTTAACTTTCAAAAATCCTTCGACAAAGTGCACCACGGCATTTTCCTAGAGATATTTCAGTTTCTCTATGTCACCCTCCTTTACAACCAGCGCCATTGGCAAACTCCAGGACAACATAACCATCCTCTATGAGACAGCAAGCTCATGGAGCCTGAAGTTTGCACTAGAGAAATGTGTTAGTCACCCATGCATCCTTTTTACCACTTGAGAGGTGTTCCAGTCCAGCCTTTATGACCTTATTAGTAACAGATATTAGACCCATAACTGCTTTTGCCTCTCCTTCTGGAACCAAGGTTACATCCAGAGAAGGTGGACTAAACAGATAACAGGTTTATGAGATTTGCCAGGACGAGCGTCTACATAAACTTGAATGACTTATACTCTGTTAAGGGTCGCCTTCTTTGTTTTCACTTGATTCATTGCTCATTGCTATAAAACTTTCATGGTCTGTCCCCATTCCACCCGATTGATCTTTTTCACCACTAGAGGCCACAATTTCACAATTCAAGTCGACCATTGCAGAACATGTAGACATCAGAAAACTGTTCTTCTCCAATAGGGTGGTAGAGGGCTGGAACACACTCTCACAGAACACAGTGAATGCAAACACTCTAATAATTCCTCACCTACAAACAAATAAATCAGTAATGACTAATAGTTAAATCTACTAGGGGGTACACTATCAGCCACCCTAAGCTTATAATAGTATACCTATACAACTAACTATCTGAACGTCTGGCAGGAGTACCCTTTTCTTGTCTTGGACCTTTACCTGTCTCCAGAAACGGCCATACACACTCTGGCCCGGTTTGTTCCATCGAAAAGGGTTGGGGCTGGACGCGGCTTGTGTGTTTTTCATCTGACAGGCCAAGCTGTCACAATGGCAGGATAAAAATCAGTCGGCTCTTGAAAATTCGTCCTTCGCGGCCCTGTGAGGGGCGGGAGACTATCAGTTCAGAAGTTAGGCCACACATCAAGTTGTCAGTGACGGTATACTATATTATGGCTAATTTATTTGACACAAAAGCTTATAAAATTAGAGTGTAACCATGAGCACCGTAAATATACATAACTATATTTTCAAGAGGCATCCGTCGCGGCTTGTGTGTATATATTGTATTATGTGCCTCGTCCGGTGAACTCCTTTAAACAATCAACTAATTAAATCAACAATCAACTAACCAAATAAACATTCTGCAGGTTGTCGGAAGCTGTTGAAAAGTCGTACCCCACCGAAAAAACATAAACCTCAGCTGATCATCAAAACGTAAACATTGTGCCGTTGGAAAGCCAAAACTTAGAAGTAGAATTAAATTTAGTAGATATAAAAGACATAAAATTATAAATACCTAAGAAACACTATATAACTATAAGACATAAATACCTAAAGACTATTATAAGACTGTCTAATAGTAATATAATAATTAATATTAATATAATATTGATATGACCATGATGAAGATTGGAGCAGTGTTGATTGATCTGTCCGGAACCATACATATTGATAATACTGTAATACCAGGAGCTATACAGGCATTGAACAAGTGTGTACAACCTTTATATACTCTATTTAATAATACACTAGAAAAGAATATGGTAAATGTTGAAAGAATTACCTTTATTACGTATGTTTGTTCTTCCTTCATTAGTAATCATTACCCATTTATTTAGACTATTCTAAGACTATTTTCTTCTATGGCATTTTGAAATTAGCCTGACCTGACCAAACCTAACCTAGACTGCATCAGACTACCGGGACCTAACCTGGGCAAACTACTGGGACCTAGCCAGACTGGCAACACTGTTACAAAATGGTCATTCTTTCAATAAATACCATTAGTTTATATGGTAAATAATAACTAAATAATTCCTTCAGTTAATGGAATGTGTAAAATGAAATGTTGGATATGGCATCAATTATTATTACATCAAGGGTCTAAAGTTACTGTTTAATATAGAATACTAGAAATGTCTTACTTCATTGGTCTGCCAAATGAATGTTTATGCCTTTAAGTCAGTTTTCTATAGGAATAAGATATCTTTATAAGTATATCCAATAAATACACATGGTACATTTCACACCCCTAAACTCAAGTCAAGTTTACAATGACTGTTTACCTCAGATTACGATCCACCGACGTGAAGATCAAGTTTGTTACCAACACCACAAAGGAGTCCAAGAGAATCCTCCATGATCGCCTCACACACATCGGCTTCACCATCGACAAAGACGAGATATTCACCTCCCTCACTGCCGCCCGCCAGCTGGTAGACAAGAGAGCACTGAGGCCGTACATGCTGATAACCGAGGCAGCACGGGAGGAGTTTGTTGGGGTCAGCGGCCAAGACCCTAATGCCGTGCTGGTGGGATTGGCACCGGAGTGTTTTGATTATGAGCACATGACCACGGCCATGAGGTGTGACACTTACTACCTGTAATGTAATCGATGTAATGACGATGTAATTGTAAAAAATTGTAAAGTGATGGAGTGTGTGTATGTGGGTGCATGTACAGAAGTGTATGTGTGTGTTGTACTACCTATACTACCTATACATTCATATTCATCCTATAGATAGTACAGTACTTTCTTTCCAATTATTTCTTATGACTAAACTACATACTGTACACACATAAACTTACCTTGCAGGCTATTGTTGGATGGAGCCCCACTGATTGCCATCCATAAAGCCCGGTACTATAAACGCAGTGATGGCCTGGCTATTGGTCCTGGAGCATTTGTCACAGGGTTAGAATATTCCACAGGTAACAAGAGAAATTATGTCATTGATTGGGTGTGGGAATAGGGGGAGTAGGGGACAGGCATGGGGGTGCAGGAATAGGGGGACAGGCTTGGGGGGGAGTAGGGGGTGTGTGGGAGTAGGGGACAGGCATGGGGGTGTAAGAATAGGGAACCCCAAGCTTGTCCCCCTATTCCTACATCCCACAACCCCCCCACCACCACCCCCATGCCTGTCCGCTTCTCCCACACCCCCTTAACAGAACTGGCAGTCATCCCTTGTTTTCCATCGGTGTTATGGGTGTGTTGTTCTGTTTGTAATAAATTGGTGTACAGTAAACCTTAATTATCCGCTTGGTTTATGGGTGTGTAATGTACAAAGAGGGTGTACTGTACAGAGATTCATTACAAACTGTCCAATACACATCCATAACATCAGTGATAAATGAGCAATAACTGTTTTTATATGTACAGTACTTACCTGATCAACCCTTGAACAAAGAGGTTGTCATTTGATGTCTATATTGAAACTGACAGCTGTATTCATTCAGATATCCTAATCATTGAAATTTCTCCTGTTAGGCTGTAAGGCTGAGGTGGTGGGGAAGCCAGAGAGTTCCTTCTTCCATACAGCTCTGCAGGACCTGGGAGTCAGTGCTTCAGAGGCTGTCATGATTGGAGATGTAAGTGACATGTTGTGGTAAAGTTCAGTCTGTCCTTGATGGAATAGAATATAAACTTATACAGTACTTCTCTCCACTACAACAACTACATGATATTATACTCATTATTTTATTGTACAGTAAGTATATGAAACTGAGTGCTACATTATAACTGAGGCATATCAGTTATACATTGTCCTCAGGAGTTAAAATCAATATACTGTACATATAGACAATTATATGTTTATACCCATAACCCAAGTACAGTATAACCAAGAAAACATCTATTGTTCTTGTTTGAATACCCTTAACCCCAGTTTATTGTTCTCCTTGTACAGTCGTGGCACATAGTCCTTGATCAGAGTGTAAGGGGAAGTCTGGTCAAAGATTATGTGCCGCGACAGTACCGTCCAGCTATTTGTGTACTGATATCCAAAGTAACTCATGTATTACACAGTAGTTCTCCTTGTACGGTATGTTTGTGTGTGTACAGGATGCGAGGGATGATGTGTGCGGTGCTATGACTGCTGGACTGAGGGGCATCCTGGTCAAGACTGGCAAGTACAGAGCTGGAGATGAGGACAAGGTTGATCCTGTGCCTTCCTTCGTTGCTGATGATTTTTCTCGTGCTGTCGATTACTTGATTGAGAACGGGTTAAGTTTGCCGTAGTGATTTATTTAGTTGGTATATCACTATCAATTCCCATTCCCCTTGTGAACAAAGTACTGTATACTATCTCATAAAAATACTGGTTGAATTATCATGACATTTTGTGGACATGTCTTTGCCACTGGGAAGAAAATGTGTGTTTCATTGTTGTTGTTGTGGGTGTAACAGTAGAATGAGCTGTACTATGTTGGTGCAAGTTCAACTCTAGCACAACCCTTATAATTGCATATGTAGTAATATAAATATATTGTATATATATTTGTGATTAAATAAAATATGTCTTATTACATGCAAGGGTCTTTCATGTTCGTGTTTTACCTATCTGTCTATATACCTTTAAAACAAAGAGAGAGAGCTTCATATTAATGGTAATTTGTTCTTGTATTCATCCACATTGAGTGATGAAGGATTGGAGTGAAGAGGTGGCCACATCATAAGTTCTAGAAATATTGTCGTGAATGAGAAGATGTGATCGTTTATATTTTCTGCTCATTAATTTTAGTCCATAGTTAAAACTGATAAAATAATCATATCTCACTCATATAAACATTATCCTCAAAGTTCCAATAAACTGATTATTGTGAATGAGAAAACGTGATTGTTACTCTCAGCTCAGAAAAAAATATCAATAACATCTCATTCTCATAAACATTACAGTCTTCTCAAAGTTCACCAACATAACTTTAAACCCTCACTCAATGTACGGTATTGTAGTTTGTTTTCCCTTGAGTTATGTAGGATTTGGTGGCCTATATATAATTTAACTCTAACCCTCTTAAAATTTATGAATGATAATTACACATACACTTTCCAATTAGTATACATTCTCTTTAATATACAGCAATATATCCGTCGTACAAATTTCGTTTATGAGTGTGCTTGGCATGTGTTAGATAGATTATGTATACAGTTAATACAGTAATGCAATACATATTTTACTCTAAGATGTACTCGTGTGTTCAATGATGAATGGAGCAACAACATCTTGAGCTAAAATGTACGGACATCTTGCATCAAGTTTTTGAAAAGAAAGTGATATTGATAATTATGGTGCTAAAAAAAAATAATTAACTTCTGCTTCGTTACACATTCGAATAATCATTGAAGATGATACAGTATACTGTATATATATTTTGTGTATTATTGATTCTTTGTGAAATTTGGGTGTAAAAGTAAGTACAGTACAGTAGGCTAATGTACTGTATGCCAAGGTAATAATTTTGTTTCTTATGTTATATTTTCTGATGGTTCAAGACTGTATTGTATTGTACTGCATATCAAATCTATCAACATGCTTCTACACTTACATACACATCATAAAAGAGATACATTTATATATATATATTTTTTTTTTTGTATGTAGAAATAATATCCTTCAGGGTTTCCAAGACAGAGTAAAGTAATAATGTGTGTTTATGTGTGTGTGTGTGTGTGTGTGTGTGGGTATAAGATCACACACACACTATCCAGCATTGAAATCCCCTTGTTCATTCCCACCACTATTAGTTAACCGTGTGTGTGTGTGTGTGTGGATGGACCTTGAATATCACTGGTGAATGTAAAGCAATGGGTACTGGGATGAATGTATAAGGGTACTGTATGTATAAGGGTAGGTTACTGGGATGAATGTATAAGGGTATGGAGTCGTTAGTGCATTTCATTTGGAATTCACAGGAGTAAAGAGACAGCATGAAAATAATAATAAGAAGGTGATGCTAATTGTGACTTTAAATGGACAGGAATCATCAGTATATCTTTGTAACCTTTCACTTGAAATACTTGGAATTCACAAAACGGGTATTCAAGGTCTCTCTCTCCACACACACACACACACACACACACAAACACATTATACATACAGTTGAACAAGTAGAAAGTGTCTTATATCCACATCTGGCTTCCACTCAAAATCTCAGTCAGTCACGTTCCACATTACATTAGTTCTGGATTCTTAGTGATTCATGGATAATAAAAATTCCAGGGTTAACTACAAATAACTGAAAGATATTACCATAGACACTTATATTTTTCTTGCACTTTCTACTGTACTTGCTCAACTGTACATAGAGATGGAAGGCAGAGCAGAGGACATGACCTGGACGTGTGCTTGGTATACAGTAGTTACTATATCAAAACTTGTGTTCCGCTGGCCTCTTATGCTTAGATAGATAGAAATAGATAGATAGATAGATAGACAGATAAGAGATAGATAGAAATAGAGACAGATAGAGATAGATAGAAAGATATAGATAGAGATAGATAGAAAGATATAGATAAAAATAGAGACAGATAGATAGAGGAAAATGGAACACAAGTTTTGAACAGAGTATAATATGAGTGTGGTGGGAATTACGTGGGTGGTGGTGGCTGGGAGCACTAGACCTGCTGTGCTGTATGTATCTATGTAACCCCAAAGAAGGACTCGTGTATTCTCTCAGTCTGTGTTTAGCTCATCAGTTTTCGGAGTGAGTGATTGGGTTGGTATTTTGTTATTATCTGTCTCAATTGTACTCTGGTTTAAAATGAATATAATATGCTTGTGATTTTTGTTCTTTAATTTCTTTATGCTTCTATTTTGGCTGACTTGAATATGGTATGATTATATTTTTATTCTGTATTTTTGAAGATTATAGAACGCTTGTCTTGTTATATTGTTCCTCTACTTTTGATGAAGCCAGAGTAATGTACAATTGCCTGCATTTATAACTGGTACACGAGAAGTGGACTGACAATGTTGACTGTACCGATTATAAGTGCTGGCAACTGGACATACTGTACATGGTAAATATATGACAGGCTTTGATAAGTATGTACCGTACTGTAGTTCATATAGTCATAATCTAAAGTGGAGACATTTTTGGGTAAGTTTGGGTAAGTGAATTATTTTGTCTATACATTTATTTTCCAGGATATACAGACTTTTGTTTATATAATTATTGTATTGGGATAGCGCTGATGAATTGGAGGCTCATGATTCGTCCAAACTGTGCCATGAAACAATTAAACTAGTTGTGGTGTTTTGTGTTACATTATAATTATGAGTACTGTACTGAGCAGCCTTCAAATTAGCTAAGAATATGTCGTAGTTTTCTTTTGTTATTGGGTTTCCTGTATTGAATAGTGATGGCTTATCCAGCAAGCCATCTGTAGTCTGTCTGTTTGTCTGTTTGTCTGTCCTCAATTCACCATCAGCTCCTCCAATTATAATTTACTTGGTTTATTTAATTAAGTGGGTAGTACGGTATACTTTTGGTACATTGGAGTGCCTTCGTTCCTCCAGAGTATGCCAGGAAACAATAGGAACAGATGGACAAATATAATGGTATCCTGTTGCTTGGAATAGTTTGGAGGAATCAGATGCTTCAGATTTACCAACACTATAGTATTCTTTTATCACAAATATTAATTACATGATGTGTTCTATCAGCGACTTGGTGTGAATGAATTTTCTGTTCAACTTTTTAAAGGATTGCTGTAATTATAATTAAGAATTCCATAAAAGATTTGTACCGTAAATGAATTGACTTTTTTTTTTACATACACTCAATGAATAATATCTCACAAATAATAACTTCAAAAGACTGGTGGTGGTTGGTGAGTGTAGGCTACTTACTCTTCATTGTTTACAGCTAAGCACAGACTGAGTCAATACAGTTCCAGTTCGCCTGAGTTTTGGCCAAGTTCGTCGGTGATTACAACTTTACATTCTAGAAGTTTGGAGTGCTGTAGAGAGATGGTAAGGGACTCTCTGGTTGTTTGATGGTGTATCCAGTCACTGGCTGTATTGGAGGCTGTGGTGTGGGTCTTGGACGGGGGAATGTAGGTGGAGGTTGAGGTCTAGGGAATGTAGGCTGTGGGGGGCTTGGTCGTATAGGCTGGGGTCGTGTAGGCTTAGGTTGGGGCCTGGTAAATGTAGGAGGTGGTTGAGGCCTAGGGAATGTAGGCTGTGGTTGTGGAGGCTGAGGTTGGGGCCTGGTGAATGTAGGCTGTGGAGGGCTGGGTTGGGGCCTAGGTCTGGGCTGGGGTTGTGGACGGAAAGGTTGTCGTGGTGGGGATGGAGCTGGGCGTGGAGGCAGAGGCTGGAGTTGGTTGGGCGGAGGTTGTGCTACACTTGGGACATTGAAGGTGGCTGTACCTGGTGTGGGGCGGGGACGGGGGCGGGCTGGCTGCGGTGCCCCGGGTTGGAAGGGACTGTCGGCGGGCACCACACCAATCTCGTTGTTGAGGCCGTAGAAGGACTCAGCCTGACCACAGTTGACTTGATTCCACCAACGACAGGTGAAGAGTTCCTGGTCAAAGATGGTGCCGTTGGGACAAACATTCCTAATGCCCGTGTTGTAGTTACACACAGTAAACACTTGGCAACGAGTATCAACATCAGCGTAGAAACCTGCAGAGGGAAGCACCAGTTGTTATTTGATTGTAAATACATAACAACACAATCACACCTTCATATAATAACCAGTTCTCTATACATGGAACTGAAGCCACATCCATGTTAAACCATAAACACTTTGTAGTCGTACTGAGGTTACAAGGACGTGTTAACACTACCCTCTACTAACAAGGGGGAGACTCCTGGCTCATCTTGAACACACAACTCCATCCAACATGAGACACATGTGAGTTGTATAGATGTACTCC
>JAWZYT010001465.1:12500-15000 GCA_034508575.1 Petrolisthes manimaculis | reverse complement strand
GGAGAGAGAGGAAGAGAAAGAGAGATAGAAAAGATGAAAAAAGACTAAATAAAAAGAGATGAAGGTAAGGTAAGGTAAGGTAAGGTCGTAATTTTTATAGTGATGAGATATTACGAGGCATTTACATTTTTCCTACGAACAATTATTTTTGGGGTGATGGGTGGAGTTATATATCAGAATGAGGGATAGATAGATAGGTAGATAGGTAGGTAGGTAAAGTTAGATATATAGATAGATAGATAGATAGATAGATAGGTAGGTAGGTAAAGTTAGATAGATAGATAGATAGGTAGAGATAGATAGATAGATAGATAGATAGGCAGAGATAGATATATAAATAGATAGATATATAGATAGATATAAAAATAGACATATAGATAGATAGGTAGGTAGGTAAAGTTAGATAGATAGGTAGAGATTGATAGATAGATAGATAGGCAGAGATAGATATATAAATAGATAGATATATAAATAGACAGATAGATAGATAGACAGAGATAGAGATATATTAGGATCGACCAGTCAGTCAGTCAGTCAGTCAGTCATTGAGTGAATTAGTAACATTCTTCCAATCCTGTTATCAGTGTTATATCCTTGACACCTTCACCCCCCCTCCCCCCTACTCATCACTCATTCACCCCCCCCTCCCTCATCACTCATTTACCCCCCCCTCCCTCCCTCATCACTCATTCACCCCCCCTCCCTCCCTTACTACCTCCCTTACTCATCTTTCCTCTCCCATTTCCTCTACCCCTCCCATCCTCTTCCCTCTCCCTCCCTCCCCTCTCCTCCTTCCCCCTTCCACCCTCTCCCTCTTCCCCCTCTCCTTCCCCATCCTCTCCCTCACCTCTTTCCCCCCCCCCTACTCCCCTCCTTCTCCCTCCCCCCCCCCATCAAGGCCCTGACCCCAACACTGACGACCCTGATCCCATCCACCCACCTGTACCTCATCAGTATTACTCTGTGTGTGTGTGTGTGTGTGTGTGTGTGTGTGGAGATATAGGGTACCATTGTGTGTGTGTGTGTGTGTTGGGGGGGGGGCATAGGGTACAGGGTATATTTCAATCATATAAATGTATTACCCAATTTTCCTTACACCTCAAATTTCCTTAAAATGTCAAATTTCCTTAACTCTTCGGTTAGAAAAAAAAAAATGAATAGAAATAAAAAAATGGAAAGATGAAAGGCACAAAAGGAGAAAACCAGGAAATAAGAGAAGAAAAAAAAGGATTGATTGATAGATAGATTGATATTAGGCGCCATAACAGCGAGGTCATGTGACGGCCGAGAACAAGGTGATTGAGAAGTGGCACAGTAAACACAAAAGGTGACAAATTAAATTAAAAATGGGACACTGGATTATATTGCGCGGGAAAACAATTTGGCGGGAAAATTATATTGCGCGGGAAAATAATTTGGCGGGAAATTATATTGCCCGGGAAAATAATTTGGCGGGAAATTTATATTGCGCGGGAAAATTATATTGCGCGGGAAAACAAATTGGCGGGAAAATTATGTTGAGCTGGAAAATAAATTGGCGGGAAAATTATATTGCGCGGGAAAACAAGTTGGCAAGAAAATTAATTGCGCGGAAAATTTATATATATTACGCGGGAAAACAATTTGGCGGGAAAATTATATTGCGCGAGAAAATAATATATATATATACTTTTGAATGTAACGAGATATAAAATATATTCCAATTATTTTACTCTGTGGCGGAAAACGAGACAAAAAAAAAAAAAAAAAAAAAAAAAAAAAAAAAAAAAAAAAATTAAAACTGGATTCTGTTACGGTAAAATCAAGTAGGTGAAAGAAACCCAAGGAAAGATGGAAGGAAGGAAAGAAAGGATTGATGAAAGGAAGGATAGATGGATGGGAAGGAAGGTGAAAGGAAAGGATGGATGGATGGATGGAAGGAAAGGAAAGGATGGATGGATGGAAGGAAGGATTGATGGAAGGATGGATAGATGAATGGTTGGTTGGAAGGAAAGGAAAATGGAAGGATGGATGGATGGATGGAAGGAAGAAAGGATGGATGGATAGAAGGAGGGAAGGATGAGTAAATAAGACCCAAGAAGGAAGGATGGAAAGGAAGGAAAGAAAGGAATAAAGGAAGGAATAAAGGAAGGAAGGAATAAAGGAATAAAAGATGAATGAACAAGTAAGATGGTATGTGGATTATGTTTAATGTTATATAACCATGTTTTATTGTTTACATTCATAAAAGTTTACATTTTATCCGCCAGAGGTCAGTGTAAGAGCTCCCTGTGTGTGTGTGTGTGTGATATTGTGAGATCTTGAATGTGTGTGTGTTTGAATATATATGTGTGTGTGTGTGACTCTTTGAATATCAGTGTGTGTGTGTGTGTGTGTGTGTGTGTGATATAGTGACTCCTTGAATATCAATGTGTGTGTGTGTGTGTGTGTGTGTGGGTGTGTGTGTGTGTGTGTGTGTGTGTGTGTGTGTGTGTGTGTGTGTGTGTGTTATAATGAAGCG
>JAWZYT010001465.1:5000-7500 GCA_034508575.1 Petrolisthes manimaculis | reverse complement strand
AGTCGAAAATTAACAGGAGGAGCAACTGTAGTGTATGAATCAAAGTCGAAAATTAACAGGAGGAGCAACTGTAGTGTGTGAATCAAGGTCGCAAATTAACAGGAGGAGCATCTGTAGGTATGAATTCTCTCTCCTATAGGCTAGCTCTCTTGTGTTGTGTAACCTTGAGGTAACGTGGTGGCCCCTTTCCAGCATTACGGTTTGATTGTGTTTTTGCCTCGGTGAAATTAACTCAGGGTCACGTAGTAGAGAAAGCAGTGTGTGTGTGTGTGTGTGTGTGTGTGTGTGTGTGTGTACTGAATATGTATGTGTGTATGTACTGGATATGTGTGTGTGTGTACTGGATATGTATGTGTGTATGTACTGGATATGTGTGTGTGTACTGGGTATGTATGTGTGTATGTGTTGTACTGGGTATATATGTATGTATGTGTGTATGTCTGATAATTTTATGTATGTGTGTATGTACCGTTCTTGTAGTTTCTGAATCAAACCCATCTCTTTAAGACCACGTATCTCTCCAACCTATTTATAATTTTAAGGGACCAAGTGTGTGCATGATGTAGTCAGAAAATTGGAGGTAAATGAGTCCTTCAAATATTGCCACGAAACACACACACACCTATATGGAAGGAAGGAGCTGTTTGTTTCGTAGTATGGCATTAGTCCTCCTTCTCTGTACACTCTCTAACCTGTAAAATGGCTACCAGAAATGTACCGTGTCGCCCAAATGTGATCTAACTAACTAAAGCTAAGTACACACGTGATACATAATTTCTGACCAGAGTGTGAGGGGCAGAAAGCTTCGAATCGCCTGGTATTGCTCATTTCTCCACTCAGTACACATATAGAGGCTGAGTTTTAAATCCTTATTAACCATTACTCACAGATCACTTTATCATGCTATCTATAGTTTGTTATTGACCTATATCAGTGTTATTTAGTTTGTTATTGACCTATATCAGTGTTATATAGTTTGTTATCGTGTTATCAAGTGTTATTTAGTTTGTTATCGTGTTATCTAGTTTGTTATCGTGTTATCTAGTTTGTTATTGACCTATATCAGTGTTATCTAGTTTGTTATTGACCTATATCAGTGTTATTTAGTTTGTTATCGTGTTATCTAGTTTGTTATTGAGCTATATCAGTGTTACCCAAGCCATCACGAGACCACACACACATTTCGAACCAGTGAAGGCTTACTGCTTCAGATCTGGGGTTTCGACTCATGTGGTTCAGAGACTATGTGTGGTAGCGGAGTGTAAAGTCATGGTCTAATGTACTGCAACACCTTCCAATGAGATGGCTTCGAAAAATGATCCGAAACTATAGCTGTTGGTGTGTGCAATTTTGGTTCATAAAATTAACTCAAATAGCTCGCTTTTATTCACCAGGTTGCAGTACATTAGACCATGACTTTACCCCTATCAATTTATTCATAAGCAGAGAATAATATTATCATTATCATTATCATCATCAATACACCACTTCACTCATCGCAAAAGCCGAAACGTCATGAAACACACACACACACACACACACACTTAACAACTCACCATCGATCCTTCCGTCGCAGCTGAAATACCATAAAAAACAACAAACAAACAAACACAAACACAAACACACACAAAAAAACAAAACAAAACAAAAAACAACCTCATACACCCACAAAAGAAACGTAACAAGATATAAATGTCAATATATAAATAAATAAGTAAAAAAAAATAAAAAATAAAGGAATACTAAAATGCTGACTTACCATCTTGCCTTCCGTCACAGGTAAATCCCGTGTCGATAATGGGGAAGCCGAAGATTGGGTAGTCGACGCCTGGCTCGCCCGGTACAGATTCCCCTCAGCCAGTCCAAGGGGTCGTCGCTATGGTGGTGATGGTGGTGGTGGTCGTGGTCGTGGTCGTCGGGTGGTGGTAGGGGGACGGGTTGGTGGTCGGTTGGTGGCTGGGTAGGGGGTCGGATTGGTGGCTGGGTAGGGGGTCGGGTTGGAGGTCGGGTTGGTGGTGGTCGGGTAGGTGGTCGAGTTGGGGGTCGGGTTGGGGGTCGGGTTGGGGGACGGGTAGGTGGTCGGGTAGGTGGTCGGGTTGGGGGTCGGGTTGGGGGACGGGTTGGGGGACGCGTCGGTGGTCGGGTAGGGGGGTCGGGTTGGGGGTCGGGTTGGGGGTCGGGTAGGTGGACGGGTAGGTGGTCGAGTAGGGGGTCGGGTTGGGGGACGAGTCGGTGGTCGAGTCGGCTGTAAAGAAGGAAGAAACACCAGGCAGTTAGTGACAGTCCAAAGTTGCATGGTGGGAATTTTGTTGACAAGAGATCAGTCCAAGGTGACATGATAATATTTTGTTCTGGTTTGGTTCGTTAATATTTTGTTCTGGTTTGGTCTTGTTGTTGAATTGGAAGGTCTGTGATTTCTCCAAACTATGCCACGAAACAACAGATCCTTTATCTATATTAGTAACAATCGTGTTTTTCTGGTATAGTATGGTGGAATCAG
>JAWZYT010001465.1:0-2500 GCA_034508575.1 Petrolisthes manimaculis | reverse complement strand
GTGTGTGTGTTTGTGTAGATGACGAAGGAAGATAGGGAGAAGTACAGAAGGAAAGGTGAAAGGCGAAAACAGGAACCTAACCTATTCTAACCTAACCTAACCTAACCTAACCTATTCTAACCTAACCTAACCTAACCTAATTTAAACCTAACCTAACCTAACCTAACTATTCTAACCTAACCTAACCTAACCTAACCTAATTTACCTAACCTAACTTAAGCTAACCTAACTTAAGAGAGAGAGAGAGAGAGAGAGAGAGAGAGAGAGAGAGAGAGAGAGAGAGAGAGAGAGAGAGTGGTGTATAATGTTATGTGATGGAGTTATTACTGTGTGTGTGTTGTTGTATGTACGTATATATTCACAACCACATCTTTCACCATATTAACACACACCACACACACACTTACACACTTACAACACGTGCAAACAAACAAAACACACACACTCTACTGTACTGTATACCCTCTCTCTCTCTCTCTCTCTCTCTCTCTCTCTCACACACACACACACACACACACACATACACCAATCTACAACATACACACACACAAAGTCTCAGTATAAACACACACACACACTCACTCACTCACTCACACACACACAGGACACAACACACACACACACAATCTACAGTATAAACACACACACACACACACACACACAGCAAGAATATAAGACGAGAGAGAGAGGAATGTGATTTGTTGACAATGGGAGGATGGACAGTAGAATGTTTAGAGAGGAGGTGTGAGGAGGAAGAGGAGGGGAGGAGGGGAGAGAAGAGGAGGAGGAGGAGGAGGAAGGAGGAGGGAAGAGAGGAGAGGAAGAAGATGAAGGAAGAGGAGGAAAAGGAGGAAATGGTATATACTTTGGAGGAATCAAGGCACTCCAATGTATGTATATATGTACAGTACACACGTAATCCCAAACACACACGTATCCAGACTTGCTTCGACTACCCTGATCGAGTATTAAGTGAACTCGAGTAAATATGAAACAGAAAGAGAAAAGAGAGTAATTGCTTCACTACTATGTCAAATGATTCGAACTCAAGTAAATATGAAACAGAAAGAGAAAAGAGATGATTCGAACTCAAGTAGATATGAAACAGAATAAACGTGAGTCATTGGTTCACTACTGTTGTCAAATGATTCGAAAGCTTCATCAAGACCTGGATACATATTTGGCTAAATGAACATAGAGGTTATTATATATTGTATTTATTTATATGTTATTGATTCTACACTATTATATATATATTTTTTTTAACTTGGTAATAATGTAGCTGGACTCTGATTAAATTTCCCGTCTGTTTTTAGTTAATGAAAATAATCCATTCTGAGATAATAATACATATGTATGTAGGTATATATGTATGTATGTATGTATGTAGGGTCGATATTACATAGAAGAGAATATATAGTAGGTGTATTAAATTTGGCTAAGAGATAAATAATTCAAGATAATAATAATAATAAAAAAAAAAAAAAAAAAAAAAAAAAAAAAAAAAATAAATAATAATAATAATAATAATAATAATAATCCATGAGGTGTTGTTTGTTTTGGTCATGTAGTTGTGTAGATTAAACAACATGACAACCACATAATGTAAACAGTGTAAATAATAATACATCATAGAATATTATGTATTGTCTGTATATGGTGATGATAGTGATGGTGATGGTAATGGTGGTGATGATGACAGTAAATGCATTATAGTTACGTAAATGGCTAGGTAATAAACGATAATAAATGATAATAATAATAATAATAATAATAATAATAATAATGATAATAATAATAATAATAATGGTAATAATAATAATAATAATAATAATAATGATAATAATAATAATAATAATAATATAATAATAATAATAATGAAATAATAATAATAATAATAATGATAATAATAATAATATAATGGTAATAATAATAATAATAATAATAATAATAATAGTAATAATTAATAATGATAATAATAAAGATAATAATAATAAAAATAATAAAGATAATAATAATATAATAATGATGTCAAATCTTTCTACCATTCTTCCTTCTCTCTCTTTCTCCCTCTCTTCTTCCCTTACTTATCCCCTCCTCCTCCTCCTTGACCTTCCCTCCTTCCTCCTTCTCTCTCCTTCCTTCATCCCCCTCTCTCTCACTCACCCCCCCTCTCTTCCCTCCTCCTCTCTCTCCCTATCTCTCTCCTTCCCTACAACCACACAGACTTGCCTTTCTACCAACACCACCACAATGCCAACAATTACCACCTGACCCTTCACAACACCACACATACACTGACACCATTACCAACACAACAACAACAACAACAATAACAATAATATACCTCTTCCACCATTACCAACACCAACAACAACAACAATAATATACCTCTTCCACCATTACACCACTGCCAACACCCCCCCCCCCCTCCTCCCCCCCCTACTACCACTGCCAAACACCCCCACCCCCCCACTAACACCATACCATACAAGTACTG
>JAWZYT010001464.1:10000-50932 GCA_034508575.1 Petrolisthes manimaculis | reverse complement strand
TGCATATATATTGTTGGATAAATTGGTGTAAAAAAAAAACATTTGTTATGACACGACGGTAATAATACTGGGGTGTGTTTGGGGTGTAGCCTACTGTACCTTCCCCTTATCTACCATTTATTTTCATTACTTTTTATCATTATCACCATCATTATTATTGTCACTAGCAATATACTCTTCTCTCCCTCCCTCCCTCTTTCCCCATAAACACCACCACAATCACAAACCACCACTATCACTACCACTACTACTACCACAATAACCACCACCACTACTACTACTAACACTACCACTATCACCACAACCACTACTAACACCACCATCACCATCACTACAACCATCAACCAACCCCACCTTCCCCTACCTCCCTCCTTCCTCTTATAACCATCATTACCATAACTACCATTAATCATTACCATTACCACCACCCTACCCTCACCCCCTCCCAGGCCTCGTGTGTGTGTGTGTGTGAGTCAGTGAGGAGACCGGAACTAGTGACGTGTGTGTGTGTGTGTGTGTGTGTGAGTCAGATTACCGCACTTCCTTCCAGGTTAGGTTCCCGATTTTCACACTCCTCCATAACACACACACACACACAGACACACACACACACACACACTAACCTATTAATTTATTGAACATTTTATTTTGTATAATATATAGTTATGTTATATTTTCTTTCATTACATGATGAATTTTATAAGGAAATTCGTGTTTTTTTTTTGTTTTTTGTTTTTTGTGAGGAAAATGTAAACAGGAAAACATGAGTGAATGAATGAAAGACTCTGATTTTTTTTTTCAATATGAGTGAGTAATACAAAGTTGTGGGAGGAAATTCATGTCCTGTGTGTGTGTGTGTGAATGAGAGAGAGAGAGAGGAGAGAGAGAGAGAGAGAGAGAGAGAGAGAGAGAGAGAGAGAGAGATTAACTACATACACTTAATACTCCATACTTTGTCATGGATATATAATTAATAAATACAAAAGCCTGTGTGTGTGTGTGTCAGTGAGAGAGAGAGAGAGAAATAGTGTGTGTGTTTGTGTATGAGAGAGAGAGAGAGAGAGAGAGAGAGAGAGAGAGAGAGAGAGAGAGAGAGAGAGAGAGAGAGAGAGAGAGAGAAATAGAGAGGGGGTGAAAGGAGTACAGTATAATATTATGTAAATTTGGATAATCTGTTACATTGAAGCGCCTTGATTCCTCCAAAGTATGCCAGGAAACAAACAAACATCACCAGATTAACAAACCTTATACTGTAGTAGGTGGATGGCGTGTTGTTGCTTGGAATAGTTTGGAGGAATCAATTGCTCATCAAGATTAAATAGCACTGTTCTTATTTGAAACCCAATCGCATTTACTCCCCTTCATGTTTTAGCGTTGAATGTGTGTGTGTGTGTGTGTGTGTGTGTGTGTTAATAAATTATTTAATAAATTTGAGTTTTTGAAAGAGTGTTTTGACTTATCATCATTACTTTCATTATGATTATTATTAGTATTATTGTTATTATTATTAGTATTAGTATTAGTATTAGTATTATTTTATATTATTAATATTATTATTATTTTTATTATTATTATTATTATTATTATTATTATTATTATTATTATTATTATTATTGTTGTTTATTCATAATATTCATATTCATATCATCCTGATCATCCTTGGTGGTAATATTGTTTACATATGTTTACTGAGTGATATGCTTATGTAGGGTTGGTGGTGACCTTGTGTGGTAAATGTGGTCACTGGAAATGTGTGTGTGTGTGTGTGTGTGTGTGTGTTTGTTTCCTCTGTGTGTGTGTGTACGTCTCCTCTGTGTGTGTGTGTGTGTGTAGGGGATTGGGGAATATTTTTTTCTGTGTGGGAAGAGAACTTTTTTTTTCTTTTTACGATCGTGTGTGTGTGTGTGTGGTGTGTGTGTGGTGTGTGTGTGTGTGTGTGTGTGTGTGTGTGTGTGTGTGTGTGTGTGTGTGTGTGTGTGTGTGTGTGTGTGTGTTTGTTTCCTCTGTGTGTGTGTGTACGTCTCCTCTGTGTGTGTGAGTGTGTGTAGGGGATGGGGAATATTTTTTTCTGTGTGGGAAGAGAACTTTTTTTGCTTTTTACGATCGTGTGTGTGTGTGTGTGTGTGTGTGTGTGTGTGTGTGTGTGTGTGTGTGTGTGTGTGTGTGTGTGTGTGTCCATTCATACACCCACTCCATCATGCCATTCCTTCCTTCCTTTACCACCCATACTCCACCCTCATCCACCTACTCACCCACTCCACATTCATAATAATCTCCTCCATCCACTTTACCCTCTCCCCACTCACCTACACACCCACACACCCACTCCACACTCACCTACACACCCACACACCCACCCCACACTCAACCTCCAGTCACCCCACCCTGCTAAATACTCCTTCCACCCACCCACCCACCCACCCACTCCTCACCACCACATCCACACCCACTCCTCCACCTCATTCACTGCCATCACTAACTCTTGGCCGTATAGTTAAGAGAATGACTCACTTCCTGCACCACCAATGCAAGTGCCAGTGTGTGTGTGTGTGAGTAGAGAGAGAGAGAGAGAGAGAGAGAGAGAGAGAGAGAGAGAGAGAGAGAGAGAGAGAGAGAGATGAATGTGTAGGGAAGAATGAGTGTGTATAGGTGCGTGGTATACTTGTGTGTGCTCATTTCTCCCACCCAGTACACCTATAGAGGGCTGAGTTCGAATGCAGGGTAGGCCTATGTGTGTGTTGGTGCCTGCCGTTCGTCTCCGGCTGGTCAGAGATTACGTATCACGAGTGTACACATACAGTATATCTTAGGCCTGAACGGGATTTTGTTCTCGCTAGTTAAATCGAGGCACTGAGAAACCTACGATGCTTGACCAGTGTTAAATGTGACATAATAAAAGACGCACATATATATAATAATATACTGTGGTTTCTCTCTCTCTCTCTCTCTCTCTCTCTCTTCTCTCTCTCTCTCTTCTCTCTCTCTCTCTTTCTTTCATTATTTTCTTGGCCTCTCGTCTCATTTTTCGTGTCTCTCTCTCTCTCTCTCTCTCTCTCTCTCTCTCTCTCTCTTCTCTCTCTCTCTCTCTCTCTCTCTCTCTCTCTCTCTTCTCTCTCTCTCTCTCTCTCTCTCTCTCTCTCTCTCTCTCTCTCTCTCTCTCTCTCTCATTTTTGTGGCCACTATAGAGGATGTGACAAGACTCATATCTACGTCACTGTGACATCAACGACTCGGTTTTTTATGCAGGTTG
The DNA here is from genome assembly GCA_034508575.1 of Petrolisthes manimaculis. Classification (NCBI taxonomy): domain Eukaryota; kingdom Metazoa; phylum Arthropoda; class Malacostraca; order Decapoda; family Porcellanidae; genus Petrolisthes; species Petrolisthes manimaculis. Next base: position 47,682 of record JAWZYT010001464.1, on the reverse strand, counting down.
GATGAATTATAATGAGGATGAACTATTGTACATGCACTGATTCCAGGAGTTGTTTGTCTGTCTGTGTGTGTGTGTAGGTGTTTTTATATGTGTGTGTGTGTGTGTTTATATATAGTGAGTGATGGGAGATTTGTGTGTGTGTGTTGTTTGTTTGTTTGTTTGTGTTTATATTATAGTGATGGGAGGTCTACATGTGTGTGTGTGTTTGTGTGTGTGTGTGTTTTATATATAATGACGGAAGTCTACATATGTGTGTGTGTGTGTGTGTGTGTGTGTGTGTGTGTGTGTGTGTGTGTGTGTGTGTGTGTGTGTGTGTGTGTGTGTGTGTGTGTGTGTGTGTGATATACCGTAATAAAAAATCCTCTATGGCTTACTCCTATATATGGTCAAGAAAATATTTATACATAATGTTACAATAATATATGGGGAGCCACATTAACCTAATTATAATATAGGGCATGACGAATCTCTCTCTCTCTCTCTCTCTCTCTCTCTCTCTCTCTCTCTCTCTCTCTCTCTCTCTCTCTCTCTCTCTCTCTCTCTCTCTCTCTCTCTCTCTCTCTCTCTCTCTCTCTCTCTCTCTCTCTCTCTCTCTCTCTCTCTCCTCTCTCTCTCTCTCTCTCTTTGTTATGTCATTTTATACAAAGCCTTTTTCTGGAGAACATGAAGATTTTCCCTACAAAATTTTGCCTTTTTACTGGAAAACGACGTTGTGAGTTATCGTGGCACACACACACACACACACACACACACACACACACACACACACACACACACACACACAACACACACACACACACACACACTTTTGTTGACCATACACATACATTAACTACAGTACGTACCCATGTTCATAAAATACTCACCTTCCTGTTTCTCTCTCCCACTCATTCATCACTCACGCCCACAACTCGACCCCTACTTTCTCTCTCTCTCTCTCTCTCTCTCTCTTCATCATCACTCACGCCCACAACTCGACCCCTATGTATACTCTCTCTCTCTCTCTCTCTCTCTCTCTCTCTCTCTCTCTCTCTCTCTCTCTCTCTCTCTCTCTCTCGTACACACGCACACACACCGTCTCACTCTCTTCCTCTCTGTCTGTTTGGCTTTCTCGTTTACTCACACACACACACAGACACACACACACACCTATAGATAATTGTATGGTAATGTTTACGTTTTCTTCCTCAGGTACGTAGCGGGGATGACACTTCAGCCGAGGACAGAAGTGGAAGTGGAAGTGGAAGTGGAAGTGGTGTGGGTAGACAGGGCTCTCTACCACCCTCCTCCCCTACATTGACTCAGGTACTGTCTCTTACTCTCTTACTCACTCTTACTTACTCTTAATTATTGTTTTACTTACTCTTACTTACTCTTACTCTTAATTATTGTTTTTACTCACTCTTACTCACTCGTACTTACTCTTAATTATTGTTTTTACTCACTTTTACTTACTCTTACTTACTCTTAATTATTGTTTTTACTCACTCTTACTCACTTGTACTTACTCTTAATTATTGTTTTTACTCACTCTTACTTACTGTGTGTGTATGTGTGTGTGTGTTTGTTTGGGTGTTTTATCCTGGCCAATTAATTAAGCACCAATTCCATTCTGAGTTAACAATAATTATGACCTTGGAATTGGATTTTCATTTCGCGTACTGTATTACATTTACTAATAATATAAATAGATATATGAGGGAGCCGCTAGAATAATAAAAAATAGGGGGTGGTTAGTGTAGGTAGATTTAGAAAAAATACGTTGCCGAGAGTGACGTAACAACAACAACAACAACAACAAACCGCTTCACAGGTACCGATACAGCTTGAGTAAATATTATGGCCTCCTCATTAGCAGTGATGGGTGGTAGTTATGATGTAATTATTGTCGTGGGTGAATCATCACATCAGTAACAATGAAAACAAAACAGCCGCCCTCACCCCAACGCCCCCTGAGTGAACAGTCAGTGTATGACGTCACATATTACTGTGCTCCACTCACAATTGCTACAGGGGGAACTATGATGTCATGGCCCCAAGTCCCTCCCCTTCATCTATGACGTCTGGGAAGGAGGCGGAGTCCATTTGATAACTTGTGATGCCAGATATATACATTTTCTATTTATCCTCTGCATTCTAGAGCATGTATTGGCTATTTATTGTATTTACTGGTAGTATACGGGGATGGTATTATATTCTGAACCACTAATGTAATAATGTTTGGGTTGTCATTGTATTCATACGTTACTGAAAACTCTTGTCAAGTTGTGTGTGCGAGAGCTGAGTCATAGAGAGCATTTGTAACGTTCATATTACATAGTCGAGTTTCCCAGTTGTATTAGTTCCCTCCACCACTTCTAAAATACGTCTTTGTCATTATCACACACTGCTAGTTTTTCACGTGAGGTGTATTAGCGGCGTTGGTAGGAGGTTTGTCAATACGTATATGCAGGTTAACAAGATATTGGCAACCGAGAAGCGGGTTGTGGCAAGGTCGGTCGGGTGCCATAATACCCAGCACTACGGGAATGAAGGAACAACTTAGATTATCGCTCACTCAGTTGGCTAGAGGGAGTGTTCTGAGAAGGTGTGTGTGTGTGATTCACTCTTCCGGGTGTGTCGTGAACAACCAACCCACCAACCTGCTAGCGTTTTAAGTAAGGCCATGCGGTTCACCACAAACCTTAGTTCTAGTCGGACATGGTGAGTGAGAGCAGTGTGGTTGTGATTCGTGTTGATCCGGGTTAGGGAAAAGTATACCGAGTTCTTCTGAAGAGCAAAGTGTTGGTTGGTTGGATGCCTCCTTCTTGCCCTTGCTAGCACCATAGTGAATGAGATTAAATTAAGTTATAACTCACTGTATGTCGTTTATCTATAGCTATATCGACTTGAACCATGTGAAACGAACCGTGCCAGTGATGTGAAATATATGTTCTTTTGATTCGTGTGACTGTCATTGACGTGAGTGTACGGTAAGGTTGGTAAAATCTAAGTAAGTGACTTAAGGGAGAACAAGGAAGGAAGGGAGACAAGACCCTAGTTCTCGCATGGTACACCAGAGGTCCTCGCCGCTGATGCCGTCCAAAGGGTTGGCACAGTTTGGTGGAGTCATGGTCGGGAAGGTGAGTGTTCTAATACATATTCTATTATGTTGACAGTATCATTGCCAGGGGACATTGTCTTGGAATATATCTTAGTTTTCGTGGATGGAGGTTAGGTGTGTGTGGTATAGGCTATAAAACCCTTGACTTGTGAAGAGTTGAACGAACTGTCAACTCTGTCAGCCTCGAGTTGAGTGAGAAGGAATCCCGCGTGAAAAATGTGCAAATGTTTCGTTTATTTTTCATTCTATATATTTTCATGCACGCTTTCTCTCCCGACACACGGTATAAATTCACCACAAACTGCTTGTAGAAGACATAATGAAAAAGCTATCCAAGTGTGTGTGTGTGGAAGGAGGAAAGTGTATAGGGACGAGTCAGCTGATTCATTTCTGGGAGGACAAGTGGATAAAAAAAAAAACTGGTTAATAACAACGTAGGTAAAAACTGTTGTGTGTACAGTATAAAGTGAGCGAACAGCCACCTCAACCATACCCTACCCTGTGGAATGCTCTGAATGAGGGAAGGGGGTCCAAAGGGAGTCACTGTCTGGCTGGCTGGCTATTATAGTGGCTGGGGGTGATGAGGTATACGGTATCTCTTAGGTAGGTAGGTAGGTTGGTTGTGGATGTTTGTGGTACCATAGTGATACGTAATTTCTGACCAGAGACGAACGGCAGGCACCACACATACCCAGCATTCAAATTCAGCCCCTATAGGTGTACTGGGTGGGGAAATGAGCTGCAGGGGATTCGAAGCTTTCTGCTCCTCACACAATGGTCAGAAATTATGTATCACGAGTGTACTGGTAGTGTTTGCTACATCAACAGTTAATAGTCCTGCAACACCTTGGAATTAAACTTCTAGAAAAATGGTACGAAAGTTTAGTTGTCGGTCTTTGATATGTAATGGTTCATAAAGTTCACTCATGCAAGACTTTGGCCGTGACTGTAACTTGTGGGTTGAGGTGGTTCGTACTAATTGCTTAGGCTGCATGTTGTGGATGTTTGTGGTCTGTGACGTTTAATAATATAAAGGAAGATCCGTCTTTATTCAGTTATCGTGTTTTTTATGGTTTTAGAAAATATTGACTTCGGTAGGACCAATAAATGCAGGCGTTAGATTACTTTTAATACTTCGTTTGTGCTGCATTATCTGTCTTTAATGTGATAGGCAAAGACTTCATAAGCCCGTTAGGTAAACTGGTGAGGTGACCTTGTTAACGATTTCCTTCATAGACAAGTACTCACACTGAAAATGTATATTGTAGTTTACGTAAGGAGTTATTTTCCCTACACATTAAACACTGTATTATTTTCGTGTTTTCTTGAACGTGATGAAGATAATTTTCCTACGGTACATTCCCGAAGTTCAATATTCCTTGTGCTATAACCTAACCTGTTTCTAGTTCGAATGCCTCCGTTGTCTCGATCACGTCTTTGAGATCCTGTTGGGACTACCGTCGTGTTGTGATTGTTAAATTCCTCTGATATGTTATGTTATATTATAGAGCTTGTTATCGAAATACCTCTGATATGTTATGTTATAGAGAGCTTATTATCGAAATGTGTTACGGTGCAGAAAATTGTGTATGTGTGCTTTTATTTATTTTTATTTTTTCTGTAGGCTTACCCAGGGGCGCTGTAGAATGAGTTTGCATTGGTTGAACAGGCTTTGCCGTGGGGTGGTGCGGTTGAAATTCATTGCTGAACTTCCTCGAAATACAGTGTAGAAATTTCTTGTCTGTTTTTAATTAAATCTTGAGGAAAAGTTTTGCAGCCTCTCCTAGGTTAACGTGTGTACCACCTGGATATTATACTAAATAATCTTTTAAAGTTTACCCTATTATTATTATTAAAGAGTACCGGTAAAACTAGTCACTAATGCGCGCAGTGTGTAGTAAAAAGGTCCCGTTGGTATGATTTACCCAAAAAATTTGTAACCACACACACACACACACACACATACATATATTAAATTATCCTCTATGCCGTACCATACTTAAACTTTCTTGTTCATCATTACAAACAGTTAAGCTCACATATATGAATATTTTTACTTGGGCCACTCACTATCTGACCGACAATTATTAACTGTTTGTATAGCCTAAGGGAGGAAGGAAGACAGGAAGGAGGGAAGAACATTTGGAAGGAAAGAATAAGGAATAAAGGAAGGGATGGTAGGAGGGAAATGAGGAAAGAGGGAAGGAAGTAAGGAAGGAGGTAAGAAAGGTAAGAAAGTAAAGAAGGGGAGGAAAGAAAGTAAGAAAGGGAGGAGGAAAATTATGGAAGGAAGGGATTAAGGAATGTAAGAAGGAAGGGAGGAGGAAAAGTATGGAAGGAATGTAGGAAGGAAGGAAAGGGTGGAGTTCATTACACTTTTGATTCCAGCGTCAGTGGTTTCTTAATTGGAAATTGGATCCGGGAAGATAATTGGGGAGATAAATAATATAATCTTGTCATCTAATTACAGAAACCGGAGCGTGGCCTTGGGTGCGCCAATTAAGGGGGGTAGTAGTAAATCTGGAGCAAATGATTCCTCCAAACTATTTCAAGCAACAACAGGGTAACCATTGCTTCTGTTCATTTGGTCCTGTTTCCTGACTTACTTTGGAGGAATCAAGGTGCTCTGGTTAACCAAAAGTGTATTAGGCTAGGCTACCCACGAAAGGCACAAGAACAAGTCAGTCAGTCAGTCAGTTTGCTCGTTAGGATAAAAATAAATAAATAATGAGAACCTTGGGCTAGGATCAAGGATTTGTTATGTGTAAAACTATTGGTGTGGGATGTTTAATTAAGGGGAGATTCTTTTGTTGGTGATGATATGGAAGGTCTCTTTGTTCCTCCATACTATGCAACCACATATCCCCTATTTGTAGTACCAATGTGGGTGCCTGTTTCTGGTATAGCCTAGTTAGGAGAAAACAGTGGTCTTCCAATTCACCAAAAGGATAATCAAGCCTTAAAAGTTGTTGTATTTTCTTTGCATTATAATTTTATACTCTTGCTGAATAGGTGTTGGAGTCACAGAACTTGTCATCTTCAAAATATAGCCTATTGCATATTATTATTTGTTGGAAAAAATGCACCGATTCCCTTGTAAGTAATACTGATCTTAGATAGTCTACACGATTCACTTTGGCTACTATCCAGTGTTTATAAGTTGCTAATACAAACATTGTCATATAAATTTGCTTGACACTGACCATAAAACAAAGAAATTTTATGAGGTAGTCGGTACGTTTTCACCAGGTAAAGAAAAAAAATATAAATGAAAAATAAATATAAAATGGCAGTACAGTATACATCGCATAGCCTATTACCACGAATAACAACATTATAAGCTATTTAAGACTAGGCCTATACGGTATATACTCTTAACTTAAGGGTGGTCGCTTCTCACTTTGACGAACAGTATCAACCGCAAGTATAAAGAATTATAAAACTATTGCAATGTGTAGCCAGCCTACCTGAGAACATGTTTGGCTTCTCGGTAAAGTGTAGCAACGGGAAATGCCTGTAGTTTTCGGTACCGTAGTCTCTGAACCTGAGCATTTATTATTATTATTATTATCATTATTATTATTATTATTATCATTATTATTATTATTATTATTATTATTATTATTATTATTATTATTATTAAGGGGTAATACACTTTTGGTACCGTACATTCGACCACCTTGATTTCCCCAGAGTATGCCATGAAACCGGACCAGATTAACCCAAAATAATGGTGGTGGCCTGTTGCTTGGAATCAGTTGCTCATGATTTCCCACTAACACTGTACTGCCCTCCTATAATATACAATACAATACAATAATCTGTATCGTGAATGAGTGGGGTCAAGTTGTTGTGGGAAATTCTAGTGTGTGTCAAAATATCCTGGTGTTAGTTAGGCTAGTTTGAGAGCAATTCTATACCAGCAGTCCATAATGTGAGTTGGTATGTTGGGATTATTTTGAAAGAACTCTTATGAATAACCTTTACTCGTTAATGGTGCCTGCTTCCTTCCGTTGCTTGTTGGTGTTAGTCAGGAGAATGGAATTTTTGTCACCAGTAGACTACATTATTATTCAATTCACGTAAGAAGCTAATATTTGAATGTTGTTGAAGAGAACTACAAACCATTACTGCTCATAGACTTTATATCCATGCTATAGTAAGTGGATACCATCGGCAATAATAATAATAATAATAATAATAATAATAATAATAATAATAATAATAATAATAGAAAAAAAAAGTGAATATTGGTCGGCAAGTGTGGATGGCTGGACGTGTGACCTTGAATACGATGTCTGTTATTGGTGGTAGACTATCCTAGCCAAGCCGGCACACCCTCACCCTGTTTAGCTCTGTGGTGTGTGTTGAGAGAGAGAGAGAGAGAGAGAATTTGTGCTGGTGTGAGTGGAAAGAGAAAATTTGTGTTGGTGTGAGTGGAGAGAGAGAATTTGTGTTGGTTCGTGTGGAGAGAGAGAGAGAGAGAGAGAGAGAATTTGTGTTGGTGTGTGTAGCGAGAGAGAAAGTTTGTGTTGGTGTGTGTGGGTATTATTGTGTTTCAGTAATTGGTATGCGTGCTATAGTGTATGTTGTTTTACTGGTTTAGCCTACCTAAGAGAGAGAGAGAGAGAGAGAGAGAGAGAGAGAGAGAATATAAGCTATGTTGGTTGATGTGGGTGTCATTTTGATTCGGTAATTCATATTTCGTACCAGTGGTTGTTGTTTCAGTCATTTGGTTGTGTTCCAGTCGGTGTTTGTTGTGTGTGTAGAGAGAGTTGTGGGAGGTGAATTTGTGTTGGTGTGGGTGTCATTGTGTTTCAGTAATTTGTATGTGTGCCAGTCAAGTGTTTGTTATGGTGGCTTTCCTTGTGTGTGTGTGTGTGCCAGTCAAGTGTTTGTTGTGGTGGCTTTCCTTGTGTGTGTAAAACCAGCGACAGACCGGCCGCCTGATGAAGTTAGTCCCCACACGACTGACTGAACCGGATTAGGCCCATGTGTTACGTAGTCTTGCCTAGCCTAGCCAGTTATCCTACTACCACCACCACCACCACACACAGGTCGAGCAGTCAGGGGTCTCTCTTGTCTTGTCTTGTCTTCTCTGTCACCAAACTAAATTGAATTGTGTGGCACGGTTTTTGTTTATCTCATTGCACTAAGGGGTTGTATAGCACATTGTTGGTGGTGGTGGTGGTAAATCTGGAGCAACTGTTTATTCCTTCATAGTATTCCAGGCAACAGAACACCATTATTTTTTGGGATCTTGGTCCTCCTTTTTTTGTGTGACATACTTTGGAGGAATCATAGCGCTCCAATGTACCAAAAGTATATTATTACTATCCCCTTAGTCTAAATAAAACGCGACGACGAGAATTTGTCCTGCAAGAAGTAGGCTAGTTTAATAATACCACCCGTAGTCTATCCTTCCTCTATCACTACTATTATTTTACTTTCCATCTTTCTGCTTTGTTTACTTTATCTTGTTTCTTGAAGTTATAGTAGTATCTTGCTGACACAGGTTAACCCAATGTTGATATATATTGTCACCCCAGAAAAATACGATGGACACCCGGTAAAGATATGATGGACACTGATTATTATTATTCTGCATCGTAAGCTATGGACCAATACCATGCATAGTATCACCTGATTAGTTTTACGTAAGGGGATAGTATACTTTAAGTTCGGTAGAGCGCCATTATTCCTCCAAACGATGTCAGGAAACGGATTAATAACAATAATGGTGGTCTGCCTGTTGCTTGGAAATGTTTGGATTAATCAGTTGCTCCAGATTTTACCAACCCTGTACAAATGTCCGTTCCCCCAATTAAAGAAGGCCATCGGTATCAGTATGTGTAGTAATTACAATGGATTAATAATGTAACTACGATGACTTGATTTACAGTCGTTCGTTTATTAAATTTTATTTACTGTACTGACGACGAAAGATTATTTACAACTCTTCAACCGAGTCCCAAATCAAGGTTATGCTGGCGAGTGAAATGGATGTGTGTGTGTTCTAGTGAGGGGAGTGGATGTGTGTGTGTGTTCTACGAGTGAGGGAAATGGTGTGTGTGTGTGTGTGTGTGTGTTCTACGAGTGAGGGAAATGAGTGTGTGTGTGTGTTCTACGAGTGAGGGAAATGGTGTGTGTGTGTGTGTGTTCTACGAGTGAGGGAAATGGTGTGTGTGTGTGTTCTACGAGTGAGGGAAATGGTGTGTGTGTGTGTTCTACGAGTGAGGGAAATGATTGTGTGTGTGTGTGTGTGTACTCCACCCCGGGTTCCCTCCCTATATGGTACAAGTGACGGGTTGGTTCTAGAGCATTCCACCACACAATTGATTCCTCCACCCTACACCAAGCAACACATACAGTACCGTATATCCAGGCCACCATTATCTTTGTTCATCCGGTCCTCTTGTTTCCTGACATAGTTTGGAGGAATCAAGGCGCTCGAATGTACCAAAATATATTGTTCCATTAATTAAAAAGCATTACCGATTTACACTTTGAGATGATGGGTGGTGAAGGGAAGAGGTGCAAAAGAGGATAATAAAGAAGAGGAATGGAGTAAAAAAAACAATAGATGGAGAGGAGAAAGGTACCGTACCGTATATAAGGCGAGGCTAGTTGATATTTATATATATATAGGAAGGGAAAGGAAAGGGGAGGGAACACTACCTTATATGACGAGGCGAGAAAGGTCAAATGGGTAGGAGAGGAAGGAAGTAGGGAAGGTAAGAGAGGAAGAAAGGAGTGAAGGTAGGTGAGAAAGGAAAAGAGGGAAGGTAGGAAGGAATGAAGGAATGAGGAAAGGTAAGAGAGGAAGGAAAGAGGGAGATGTAGGAAGGGAGGAAGAAAGGAGTGAAGGTAGGTGAGGAAGGAAAGGAGGGAAGGAGTGACATACGGGTGGTAGCCTACTATTATTAACAAAATCTACTAGCCTAATTAACTTTATTCTCTCTCTCAAAATAATAAAAAAGAGGAAGGAAGGGATGAAGGAGAGGAAGTAAGAAGATGAAAGAAGAGAGCTAGGCTAGTGGGTTGGCGGGTGAGTGATTAGGTAAGGAAGGGTGGAGGAGATTTAACCAAAGATGGGGGAGGAGGGGGAGGGTAGCAGACATGGAGGTGAACTTAAAGCTGGAGGAAGATGGAGGGTATAAGTAGGAATGGGGAGAGGGGAGAGGGGGGTAAAAGTAGGACTGGGGGAGGGGAGAGGGGGGTAATCTTTAACGCTGGAGGTAGGGGGAAGGGGAGAGGAGGTTAACTTAATGCTGGAAGGAGGGGAGAGGGGATAGGGGTTAGGCCTAATGGACAAGGAGGCAGGATAGTATCTTAAAAGGTAGGAATGATGGGGTGGAGGAGTAAGAAGGAAGGAAGGAAAGGATGGAAAGGGTGTGGGAGAACAAGGCTAGATACATAAAGGTGATGGGGAACACACACACACACACACACACACACAGGCCTACATAAACAAAGACACACACAGGAAGGAATTATGAATGGGTAACGCGAGGGAAATACACAGACTTTAATTTTGTGACCATCATATATTTTGGACGACTGTACATGATGAAGGAGTAGTAGGGAGGAAGGAGATTCATACACAGCAGCATACAGTAAATTAATTCTCTCTTTTTCTCTCTCTGTAGGGTAGGGTAAGGTAAGGTGTACGTAGGCGTAGGTAGGATTAGGAAAGGTAGTTTGTGTATATGGTATGAGGAACAGAGGTGGTGTAAAAACCTAACTAGGGTAGGCTAGGCTAGGGTAGGCTATAGGGGGCATTGGGAACACGTAGCCTATGGTAGGTAGGTAGGTGGTGCTGTAAGATTAGGCTAATGAATATTCCATTTATATTGTAATGTATATATTTATGTGGTGTATTTTCAGATGGTGTTATAAGACTGATATATATTCTCCATTTATTCATTTCATTGTATTTTATTTTTTAAGTTGGTGGTGGTAGTGGGGGGGAGTAGTACAGTGTTGGTAATTAAACAAAAAATCTGGGGCAAAGGATTCCACCATACTATAGGCTATTTTATTTGCTAGCCTAATGTGGTGGTCCTATTTCCTAACATACTTTTTTATAGAGGAATCAAAGCCCCAAATATACCGAAAATATATTACCTTAACCTGCATGGCGAAAATGTACCGATTCTCTTCTAAGTAATAATAATAATGATAATAATAAAAATAATAGTAATAATAATAATAATAATAATAAAAAGGACTTTATTATATACAGGTTTGGAGTATATTTCAGTGTTTATTATAACTTGCGTATATGTATAAGTATTTTGTTGATAATATATTTGGGAATGGAGTGGGGAAGGAAGAAGAGGAAGGGTATGGAGGGATGGAGATGGGAAAAGAGGAAAGGTAGGGAGGGGAGGGAAGAAGGGGAATGGTAGGAAGGAGAGAAGGGAGTAGCCTAGAGGAATAGGAAAGGGAGTAGGGAGTAAGTGAGAGGTAGGAAAGGGAGTAGGGAGTAAAGGAAAGGTAGGAAAGGGAATATGGAGTAAAGAAAAGGTAGGAAAGGGAGTAGGGAGTAAATGAGAGGTAGGAAAGGGAGTAGGCAATAAATGAGAGGTAGGAAAGGGAGTAGGGAGTAAATGAGAGGTAGGAAAGGAAGGGGAGTAGGCTAGGCTATACAGGAATGATTGGGGAGGAGTGAGAATTAGAAAAAGTATGGTACCGGTAGCCTACATAGTCTAGTCTAGCCTAGCCAACGAACACAGGAGGCCAGGGAAGGGGTGTACAATATAGTATAGGCTATAGGCTACAATAACAACACAAATAGATGTTTATAATTAATATTTTGCAGTACAGTTCGTTAATTAATTGTTTAAATAGTTAGTAAGTTAGTTGTTTATTATTATTATTATTATTATTATTATTATTATTGTTTAGGTGTATTAGGACTTTTGACCGTGACTGCCTGCCTGAGTGAGTGAGTGTATCAATCAACAACACCCGGATATGTGTATAGATACCAATATATACTTGTCAAGGACTTTGTTGTCATGTAGGGGGGGGGGGTCAGTTTTATCACCTTTATGAATAATTAGTGTGTGGGGCCCATGATAGTATGAGGAATGGTGTCGTGTGTGTGTGTGTGTGTGTGTGTGTGTGTCCCCTGATAATATGAAGAATGGCGTTGTATGTGTGTGTGTGTGAAGAAAGTATGTGATGGTGTGAAACTTAGTGTACAGTGTGTGTGTGTGTGTGCTCTTGATGGTGTGTGTGTGTGTTTTGTTAAAGGTGTGTGTGTGTATGCTGTTAAGTAAAGGTGTGTGAGTGCTCGAGTGTATATGCTGTTACATATGTGTGTGTGTGTGTGTAAAGGTTGATTAGATTGATAACGCAGGTGTGTGAGAACGTGCTAAGAGACTTGTAGCCAATTATAATTACATCACACCTTGTTTTTTATTATCATCATTATTATTATTATTATTATGATAAGATAAAGGATAGGATGATGGTATATACAGTACCGGTACAATATGCTTTTGTTACGGTACAAACATTGGAGCGCCTTGATTCCTCCAAAGTATGCCAGGAAACAGGACCATATGAAGATAATTGTGGTGGTCTGTTGTTGCTTGGAGTACTTTAGAAGTTTAGAAGAGTCTGTTGTTGCTCTAGATTTACCATATCAACACACACACACACTGTTTCTTGATCACAAAGAGGTTCTCCCCATAGCCTAGTCTAAAATCCTGTTGTGTGGGAACGTCTCATTTGTTTCTAACAGGACACACACACACACACACACACACACACACACACACACACACACACACACACACACACACACACACACACACACACACACACACTATAGGTACCAAACACTCCTGCAGATAAACACACACACTCCTGCAAATAAACACAAACACAAGCACACACTCCTGCAAATAAACACACACACACACACACTAGCTACCACAGTGTCACTCCTGCAACTAGATTCCTTTCACACACACACACACACACACATACACATGACCTGCTGCACTAACGTCAGCAACTCCATCCTGGGAAAATATGGCATCTGTTGTTTGTGTCATTTTGTTAGCGTTGTTGTAGCGGTGGCGGATTTTTTTTTTCTTTTTTTTTTTCTCTGTCGGATCCTGTTTACTATCACTTGTGATTTTATTTATTTGTTTTGTATATTTTATCTGTCAGATCCTATTACTATCACGTGTGTTTTAATTTATTTATTATTTACTTTATATAATTAGTTTGTAGAACTGTTTTGTGTGGTATTATATTTATGTTTATTAATTATTTTTAGTTTATTAGGAGTATATATATATATATATATATATATATATATATATATATATATATATATATATATATATATATATATATATATATATATATATATATATAAAACGCCAAATACCTCTTCGGCAAGTATAATTTATTTTACTACTACAATACTTGGGATACTCGAAATGGTAGTAATGATTTATATACGCGATGACCAAGAAAAATAGTTTGGCATTTATTTAATTAATTGTGTAAAGAGAGAGAGAGAAGAGGAGGAGGAGGAGGAGGAGGAGGAGGAGGAGGAGGATGGAGAGACGAACCAACAACAGGATGAGAGAGAGAGAGAGAGAGAGAGAGAGAGAGAGACAGAGAGGAAAGTGTAAAGTATCAAACGTAAAAAACTATAACCAAATAGTTTTTCACCGGTGGCGAAGGGGTGGGTTGCCAGAGGTACGGTACAGCCCATATCAAAAGGCTACCTAAATTACCCTTCCATTGTAGTATATTATTGATCATCGTAATATGTTTGGTGCAGTGAAATCAGGATCTAAATATCTAAATAGTTATCATACAACACCAACTTGTATACGTTAACACAAGCAAGCAACTCCCTCAACTTAAAATATTGTGAGGTGTTGGAAAATCATCATACATGTGTTGTAATGTTGTTGTTCATTTTGGATAATTACTGTGATTCAAGGAAAATGTTGGTAGATATTTAATTTCGGTTGTACTGTTGCCCACAAGAATTCGTACACACGCTGTTGTTTCGAGGGTTTGCAAGGTATAGAAAATGTAAGAGTACGTAATTACAATACAACGTTATTAGGTTTGTTGTTTTGTTATCACTGAATCACTTTGTATACTATTCATTGCAGTAGCCTACTTCCAGAATAATGACTTCTCTTTCCATATAGCCTGTGTAAAAATTTCTGTGGACAACCATAATATAAATATGTAGAGGTGATGATGTAATTGAAATGTCTTGTTGTGTCTGCGTGTTTGTGTTCGTGAATCGCGTGTAGACTGCTACTCTGGTATGCATATACTCAAACACGCACCACACGTAATGCTATTTAACATACCGCTAGTAACGCAGCGTACCTACACACACACACACACACACACACACACACATACATACTGGTACACATGCACTCATGCAATTACACACCCAAGAGAATCATTAGTATAACCTATTTCACACACACACACACACACACACACACACACACACACACACACACACACACACACACACACACACACACACACACACACACACACACACACACAGTCGTTTAATTAAGGGGACCCTGTGATAGGCTATAGTCCGAAAATTGGAGACACACGAGTCCTTCAAATATTGCCACGAAACACCACCAATAGTGAAGGAGCAGCGTGTTTCGTGGCATAGTCAGGAGGAATCGAAAGCCTCCACAAACTTCTCAACACAATCCCAGGGTCCTTAATAACTCGTTCATTAGGCTACACTACAATATAATCCACCATACGTTCCAATGAATTTATACAGTTTACTTTCTCTGACACGAGTGGTATAGTGCTGATAAATTTGGAGCAACTGATTCCTCCAATCTATTCCAAGCACCAGAACATCATTATATTTGTCCATCTCTTTCTGTTTCCTAGCATACTTTGGAGGAATCAAGGCACTCCAATCTACCAAAAAGTATACTATCCCGTTAATTAAGAGGGGCGTTGATTCCTGTACCGTAGCCTATGACAGGAAACGGGACCACATCAACAAAGATTATGGTGTCCTGTTGTTGCTTGGAATAGAATAGTAAAGTCATGGTCTAATGTACTGCAACACCTTCCAATGAGATAGATGGCTTCGAAAAATGATCCGAAACTATAGCTGTTGGTGTGTGCAATTTTGGTTCATAAAATTAACTCAAATAGCTCGCTTTTATTCACCAGGTTGCAGTACATTAGACCATGACTTTACGACTGGAGGAATCAGCCTGGGGGGGGGGGGGGGGGTACTTATAGCGCTATGATATTCTATAAGTACCATCCCAGTTACTCCAGATTTACCACCAATAGTGACAGGAAATGGGAAAGGTTACCTGAGTGGAATTTTAGTGTTTTCCTAGATGTTCATTTTACGGTCATGTCCAGTTGGTGAAATAAGTTAATACTATAATTATCACATGTGGGAATTTTGTAAGCGATGGGATGAATGAAAACTCTCTCTCTCTCTCTCTCTCTCTCTCTCCCTCCCTCCCTCTTCCATCCTCTCTCTCTCTCTCTGTCCCTCCCTCTTCCATTCTCTCTGTCCCTCCCTCTTCCATTCTCTCTCTCTCTCTCGTTGATCTGTCCCCTCTACCCTCCTCTCTCTGTTGCTGATCTGTCCCTCCCTCTACCCTTCTATCCTCCTCTCTCTCTCTCTCTCTCTCTCTCTCTCTCTCTCTCTCTCTCTCTCTCTCTCAACCAGTCCAGCCAGACATCCCGTCGCCATCAATGCACAGGAAAGGAAAGTCTGGAAATAACGCCTTAGTCAACACACACACACGCACACACACACACATACATGGGTTCCCTCTCCCTTCATCCACGTACAGTTGGCTCCATTTGTAACGAGCACAGCGTCGGGTGGTGATGAGTTTGGCGAAATTTGGTACCACTGTTTGTTTACATAGCGTCCTTATGGTGGATTCTTTAGTTTTGTGTTGGTAAATCTGGAGCAAATGAATCCTCCAAACTATCCCAAGCAACAGAACACTATTATTTTGTTCTCTGCTGGTCCTTTTTCCTGGCATAGGCCTACCGTACTTTAGAAGAATCTAGGCACTCCAATGTACCAAAAAAAAAAAAAAAAAAAAAAAAAAAAAAAAAAAATTAGCACCTTAACTATCACTACGAATAGACAAACACAGTGGTGCCACATTTCGCCAAACAAACCCATCCAACAACCGGACCCTGTGCTCGTTACTAATGCAGGCAACTGTACTCTTTCGTCTCACTCTTACAAGTTGTGCCTTTTTTTTTTCAACCACATGAAAAAATCGCCTGGTGTTGGTCAGAGATAAAATTCTTCTCGGGCCTTTATTTGTTAATTGGAGCACCTTGATTCCTCCAAAGTTATTCCAGGAAACGGCACCAAATGAACAAGGATAATGGTGACGTGTTGCTTGGAATAGTTTGGAGGAATTAGTTGCTCCAAATTTATCCACAGTGTACAGATTTGTGAATTGCAAAGCTATACTGATTCCCCCAAACTATGCCACAAATCAGATAACCCTAGTAATACTAAATATAGGGGAAGTGTTTTATGATATATTTTGGAGGAATCAATTTTTTTTAGGTAGCCCTCCAATTTACCAGGAATCAGACGAACCCAATGTTACTTAATATGGGGGATTTGTTTCGTGGAGGGTTTTGGAGGAATAAATTTGTATGGTAGGCCTTTAGGGGATCTTTCTTGGAGGATTTTGGAGGAATCAGAAAGTAGGGTAGGACTATAGGGATGTGTTTCGTGGAGGACTTTGGAGGAATCAGAGAGTAGGGTAGGCCTCCTATTTTAGCGTTTCAACAGAGTAGTAGTAACATAATTATCCCCTTCAGGAAATGAGTGTATGTTGTTGTGGTGAGTAACTAACTAATTACACCGCCATGGATGAGTGAGGGAGGGAGTACATGGTGTGTGTGTGTGTGTGTGTGTGTGTTGTAATGAGTGAGGGAGTGAGTACATGGTGTGTGTGTGTGTGTGTGTGTTGTAATGAGTGAATGAGTAAGGAGATGGTGGGCCATTTTTTAACACGTGTAAGGTACCCATCATTTTCTTGGTTCTCTTGTTATTGTCATCCGTTTCCCTCGTTTTCTTGTTATTTTCATCCATTTCTCCCGTTCTCTGTCTTTTATCTACCGTTCATTTATACGTGTATCCATTTCTCTTCGTTCTCACCCATTTCCCTCGTTCTCCGTCCTTCATCTACCATTATCGAGTCGTTGTTTATTATAATATTGAGATACACATTTCATTATAGTCACTTAAAACAAAATAAAAATATAATGACTCTGGTGATTCCTCCCCAATAATAATAATAATAATATCTACACTATAATGATAACACTCGCTTACCAGCTTTAAAAAAAAGTAAAGACAAATAACAAAAAGGTAATATATATATAACACGTCTCAATAATAATAATAATAATAATAATAATAATAATAATAATAATAATAATAATAATAATAGACCAAGACACGTATGTTATGTTATGACTCAGGGAATCGAACATAGTAACCAGAAATAACAATAACAATACTAGATTTACACTACCCTAAGTGAGGGTCCGGATGTGAGAGAGAGAGAGAGAGAGAGAGAGAGAGAGAGAGAGAGAGAGAGAGAGAGAGAGAGAGAGCAACCAACGAGTGGGTTCCGAAATTTGATCTCCTCCTTCCGACTCGACTCACTCACTCACCCTTCGGAGTATTCGTCACCTGAGTATTACGGAATGAGTGAGGGAGTGTGTGAGTAATGTTTCTTAGGTTACAAGATGTGTTGTTTTAATGTCAGGGAGGACGGGAGACAAAGTTGGTTGGATATAATTAATTAGTATTTATTTTTTATCTTTTTATTTGTTGTTTATTGTTTCTGTGTTGGTTGGATATAATTAATTAGTATTTATTTTTTATCTTTTTATTTGCTGTTTATTGTTTCTGTGTTGGTCGGATATAATTAGTGTTTTTATTATTTATTTTATTCGTTGTTAATTGTTGACGTATTTCTTTCTGTGTGTGTATATTATAATAACAGTATATAATTATTTGTTGTGATTTGTTTTGTGTATTGTTCACTTGTTTGTGTTGTATGTTTTGTGTGTGTGTGTTTTTTTTTTTTCGTCCATTTGATACGCTCTGTTGTGATGTTATTGATGGAAGCTATATGATGTTTATAAATGTATGATACTGTATTTCTTGCGGTATGTAGAATTAATAATATAAAATTAAAACACTTATATTTTTCCCCCCTTAGTTGAAAGTTTTAATAATAGAACCCATACTCACGTTTCTCTTGTTTTCTGATTATTTATTCGTCTTGAAATTATGTTGTATCATAGTTTGGAGAATTTACTAGGCTATCCCCCAGTTTCATCTTTGCTTAGCCTAGACTAGTTTGACGAATCGGTGCACTCTTATTATATCATATGACTCTTTGTAGCCTAGTATGGAAAAATTGTAGCCTCAATTACATCGTTGCGTAGCCTAGTATGAAAAAATCGGTAGCCTGAATTACATATTTGTGTAGCTTATTTTAGAGGAATCAGTAGACCAAAATATTTCTTCTTTGTGTAGTCTAGTATGGGAAAATCGTAGACTCAATTTCGTCTTTTCGTAGCTAAAAAAGAATCAGTACCATTAATTAGCTAAATTTTGAAGAATCAGTAACTCTTCCAATCTGACCAAATGTAAAAAATAATAACCCCATTTAATTCCCTTTGTTAAATAAATAATGGGAGACTTGTGTTCTTGAGTTGGATGGCTACTGGTTCCTCCAAAATATGCTAAGAAACAGACGACTTCAACGTTACAAAAGGAAGATAAGTTTTGTGGCATCGTGTGGAGGAATCAATCAATCCATCAATAAATAACCCTTCCAGCCTCACCACCAACAGGAGATAATAATATCCTCATTTAATTCCCTTTAAGCCAGTTAATGGAAAATTATATATGCACGGTTATAAATACATTTCCATTACCCATGTTGCGTATTGGGGACTTCCTTATAAAGACGACGACCACAAGGCGAGCTGGATTTACTGAGAACTCGTGTGTATGTGTGTGTGTGTGTGTGTGACATCCGCTGTTTTTACTGACGTCACGTCACGCCTTCCTCAGTCAGTCATAACAAACTATTTCTGTTGGATTTTTTTTTCTGGACTGTGTGTGTGTGTGTGTGTGTGTGTGTGTGTGTGTGTGTGTGTGTGTAATGTAATGCTATCCCGTCTTGTCTGCTATAAATCATTTCGTTTTTTTTTTTTCATTTTACACCGTCCCGTCTTGTGTCTGCTGTAAATCATCTCGTATCCTTTCTTTGACCATGTGACCAGGTTCTCACTTTCAATAATGGCCTAACCCTGTTTTTTTTATATAATATTATGTAAATGCGACTTGTCTCGAAAACGTACAATATACGTACGAGCCACACACACACACGGCTACATAAATACAAACACAACGAATAACAATCATAAGAGCAGTCGAGCACGGGACTTATTGACACACACACACACACACGGCTACATAAATACACAGACAAGGAGAACTACCACGACACGATGACTCACACAAAGGCTACCGAGACTTGAGGAGAACCAGCAGGCAGCGGTGGTAGTAGTAGGCTACATGTATATAAGCAACTCATGTTAGCCCGGCGCCTCAGTCTCCTGCCATACCCAGTCAGTGAAAGGAGCGAGACCGGTGCAGTGGAATGGTGGCAAATTGATTAACATTACGCCTTTCCAACAACACTCAATACACATACTAACAATAACAGCTACGTCAAAGACCAACCGAATTCGTGTTTGTTTGCGCCTTTCCAACGACACCAACTCGTAATATCAGCAACAGCTAGGCTACACCAGAGACCAACCCAGTTTGTGTTTGTTTGTGTGTTTTTACGTTCGCTCGTTTCAAGGACATTGCATATAAGTAATAACATGCTCTTACAACAACAACACACCGAGAACTTCTGGCCAACCATGGGTTTCAACAACGAATACGTGAGTACAGAAACTAGCATTATCCTAACCAGTTCATAATATAACACGACTAAAAAAAAAATAGAAGAGTGACTGAAATGCATTCTTCCTTCGTACCTTGTATATGTGTGTGTGTCACCGCCTTATCTTTTACACAAGGTACCGGGTTCGATTCTGCTTGACCCTGTTTATTTATCAATATCATCATTATCACTATCCTTATCATCTTCATAGATAAGAACAGAGAAATGGACTTAAACAGGCAAACAGAGAGAGAGAGAGAGAGCATTTACACTTGTTCGTTCGTACGTTTGCATTACTGACCTCGCCAACAAAGTGTTTCGGTCTCATTTCGAAGCAGTGGACGGACGATTTTCCTCCCTTTGAAGTACGAGTCTATGTGATAATTACGAAGTATATAAGTGCCTGGGTCTAGTCCTCCCTTGCCACAAATGAACGCTTACAAACCAAATTCTAGCTTCGAGTTAACTTTACTTTTTTAAATATACTGACAAGAGTGTATGTGTGTGTGGCTTATGTTTAATATAGCCTAGCATAGGACTTAACTTTACTTGCTCTTATGAATATTGGCCCAGTAGGCTATATGTGTGTGTAGGCTATATATGAGTGAACTATTATAAATATATTATAAGCCCAGGGTTTGTGTGTATGTGTAGCCTATGTATAATTCAGCTTAGAACCGAACGCTTTTTCTGTGAATATTGTTGAATTCCTCGAAAGTGCGTCACATTTTTTTTCTGCCGTGCTGTCGCCCTGTTCGTTGTTGTTGTTGTTGTTGACTTGTGTGCTGTAAGAGTTGCCAAGAAATAGCCTAAGGGAAGGGAGTAGTACAGTGTTTGTTGGTAAATCTATAGTAACTGATTCCTCCAAACTATTCCAAGCAGCAACAACAGGTCACCATTATTTATAGTAATCTGCTGGTCCTGTTTCGTGGCATACTTTGGAGGAATCAAGGCGCTACTAAAACAAAACATATGTATACTATTCACATAATGGTATACTTTCTGATTACCTTAGAAGTTTGTGGTTAAGGTTAGAATTGAGAAAGAGAATTCGGATTATTTTCTAATGTTATGGTATGATTGATATATTCCCTTAGTCATTGCTGTCTATGGTGTAATGTAGATAGATACTGTACATACTTGACCAGTTTCTTTCCTTATATATACAAACACACTTTGTACCACGATACGGGTTTGGGTAAATGGATTCTTACGCGTTACAGTATTACAATAGGATAATCATTTTTTTATTAAGGAGAATTGGGTTATTGGGCATTTCTGTGTCCTGGTCACGTGTGTGTGTATGTGTGTGTAGGAAAGGTTTCAAGTGACTCGGCATTGTGATTTCTTGATACAACGGAAACTATTACGACCGCGACACTATACAGTTTCACTCGCTGGGTACACAAGCACTGAAAAAATATAATGATTATGATAGTAGTAGTAGTAGTTGTTGTTATTGTTGTTTTATAATAATTGATAATCGGTGTTCTGATATTCATGGTCTTCTCTTTAAAGGACCGTAATGATGTGTTTATGAAAGACTAAGTAACCGGTTGATATAAATAAAAGATGGGCAGCGAGACGGGGTAAATTATTTTAGTACAGTTAACTTCTAAGCGAGTGTTGCGTGCCGCTCTGAGGTGAAGAAACGTAAGAGGCTAAACTGAATACACCAATTCGTGCTACAAACTCTGTTATTAGGGTAAGCAAAAAACCGTCAGATATATCACAGTTAACACGCATTTATATATGTTCGTGCTACAAACGCATTTATTACAGTTATGCTAAACCGATCAGTTATATCGAAGTTGACACGCGTATGTTCGTGTGTAAGCTTGTTCTTCTTTTTTTTATGAGTGTATGAAGAACCGATCAAATATTATCAAAATTTACGTGCACGGTATATTCGTGCCAGGCAAACGTTTTCATAACACGCCAACTTTTTTTTATGACAAACGTTTGTTCACTGTACTATAAGATATCTATTGAGTGAGCAAACCATGTTAATTTAAGAGGTAGTTTGTCTGAAGGGGAAGGTCAGAAGTGGTTGTATATAAAGAAGAATATGCGGGGTGTTTGTGTGTGTATAAAGAAGAATATGCAGGGTGTTGGTGTGTGTATAAAGAAGAATATGCAGGGTGTTGGTGTAGGTCAGAGAAGTGGTTTGTTGGTGTAGAACAAAGAAGTAAATTCATGTTGTAAATCATGGTCACGAAAAAAGTCAATCTTGTTTTTATATAGCCGACAGACGTTCAGAAACACAAAATATGACCGAACCAACCCAGAACGTAATTCGAATTGAACCCAACATTACTTAATCTTCTTCTTGGTAGTCCATCTTTACCATCTATGATTACTTAATCACAACGTATATAATTATACATTTTTTTTTTTTACGCAGAGGAACTCGTTGTTTTTAAGGTGCCCGTTTGTGTGTGTGTGTGTGGGAGGGGAGGGGGAGGTCGTTGGGTTGTGCTCGGTGTGTGTGTGTATTTCTTAACAGATAAATAGTTAGTTAAGAAAGTATATAGATATTACTTTGGACTGGTGTGGCGTGCATGCGTTGGTAGATAACAGAATATGTTGAAGAGTGTACGGTAATGACTAGGAAGGAAGGAGTGGGTGAGTAGGTGGTTGGTATTGAAGGTCGTCTAGTGCAGAGGTTAACCCCACTCACTTCTTCACCTGTTGCATAGCCTTTACACACACACACACACACGCACACGCACACACACCTACCCACCCAACACACACACACACACACACACACACCTACCCAGCACAACCCACCTACCCACCCAACACACACACACACACACACACACACACACACACACACACACACACACACACACACACACACACACACACACACACACACCTACCTACCCAGCACAACCCACCTACCCACCCAACACACACACACACACACACCTAGCCACCAGGAATAGCCCACCCATAGAGCATATCCCTCCAACGTACCCAACCACCCACCAACTCACCCAACCACAATTCCACCCACCCACCCACCGACCCACCCGACATAGTAACAAGGACTTTGAATGTGTCCATCTCTACCTTGGGGCAATACCGGTTTTATCTGGCCACTTGCTATAGTTATGTGTGTTTTTGCATCCGTTTGTCCATCAGTGTATTTGTTTGTATTGACTAAACGAAATTGTGAACCGATTATAACAATTTCATGAATAGGAGGCTACTTAGAAGGTGTGATAAGAAATGATGAATATATATATAAGAGCGATTTGGTAGAACAAAGACGGGAGTATGTGAGTAAAAATGTAATTGTTGATAGTTTTTATGGAGTAGGAGGTGGAGGGTACTACTGATTCCTCCAAACTCTGCCAGGAAACGAAAATTGCAGTACCTAAATGTGTGTTAGGCTAGGGGATCTGTTTTGTAGCACAGTTTGGAGGATATCAGCAGGAGATAATTAATATGTTTTGTAGTATATTTTGGAGGAATCAGTTGCCCTCAATGTACAGGTATAGGCTATCTGTTTCGTAGTTTAGTTTGGAGGAATCACTAGCACTCCAATTATCAGAGACGAAACGAAGACGAAGAAGTGAATGTGAAAGGAATAAGGAAAGGAATGAATGAGGAAAGAAATAAGTGAATTGAATGAGGAAAGAAATAACTATGAAATGAATAAAGAAAAGAATAAAAGTGAAATGAATGAGGAAAAATATAAGTATGAAATGAATAAAGAAAAGAATAAAAGTATGAAATGAATTGAGAAAAGAATAAAAGTGAAATGAATGAAGAAAAGAATAAGTATGAAATAAATGAGGAAAAGAAAAAGTTCGAAATATAATAAGAGTGAGTGAGCATTGTATAACAACAACACGAATGATATAGCCTACTGTGAACAAGACCAATAGCCTAGCCTACTATCTTTTTTATACTGATCTATTGGTGTTGGTGTGTGGGTAGTTAACATTCCCTGACGCTAGGCTACTTCCATATGGCCTAACTGTAGTGTGTCGACAAGGTTATGATGAGCATTTCCTGGTGTGTGTGTGTGTAAACGAGAGATTCATTAAGATATGCGTGTGTGTGTAAACGAGAGATTCATTAAGATTTGCGTGTGTGTGTAAACGAGAGATTCATTCCGATTTGTGTGTGTGTGTGTAAATGAGAGATTAAGATTTGTGTGTGTGTGTTAACGAGAGATTCATTACGATTCGTGTGTGTGTGTGTAAAAGAGATTAAGATTTGTGTGTGTGTATTAACGAGAGATTCATTACGATTTGTGTAAACGATTCACTACGATGTGTGTGTGTATGTATGTTGGAATGCGGTATTATATATTATCAGTTTGAGTCACCGTGTGTGTGTGTGTGTAAACGAAAGATTCACTACGATTTGTGTGTGTGTGTGTGTGTTGGAATGCGGTATTTGTACTATCAGTCTGAGTCACCGTGTGTGTGTTTTGCCAGCGTATCTGTGTATAACCTACGTAATATGTTTGTGTTGATAACTGACTCACTGTGCTTTGTGTGTGTGTGTGTGTATGTTCATTAGTGACGTCCATTTCTGCTTGGTATGGAGGAAGGGGTTTGGTCTCCCCCCCCCCCTCTCACTCCCTACCTCCCCCTCCGTTAACTCCATGCCTGCCTCCACTCGTTACATCCCTCCCTCCTTCCCTCCCCTCCCCTCTCTCCTTCCCTCCCCTTCCCTCCCCTCCCCTCTCCTCCCATTCCCTGGTAATCAACTCCTCATTTTGTCCTTAACTGGGTTATAGTGTAGTAGTAGCCTAGTTGGGGAAGGGAAAAAGAAAAGGTTGAGAGGAGTAATTTCTTTCGTGTAGCCCTGATTTCAGTTTTATTGTTTTCCGAGTTGGGACATTAAAAAAACAAAGTGAGTTCCATTTGAGGCACTGTGTTATTTTTTATTCAAGAGTCTGTAGAAGATTATACTCCCTCCATCTTCCTACGTGGGTCCAATTTGAGGTTCCCGTTAAAAAGAAACAGAATAATGTGTCCTTTTTGGCGTATTGTACGGTTGTCCACGGAAATTCTTACACAGGCTAGGCTGTATGGAAAGAGAGACTCGGTAATTACAAAACAACAACAAACCTTCGATAATAATAATAACAATGTTGTATTGCAGTTACATACTCTTACATTAACTGTTACATATGTTTTAAACCTTCGAAAACAACAGTGTGTATAGGAATTCCTGTGGCCAGCCGTACAACACACACACACACACACACACTCGGTGGAAATAACGTGGTGTCTAGATTCCCCCAAGACCAATAGAATACTGGAGTCTATAATTATGGTCTTTGGTTCACCTTTTATAGCCTACGTATCGCTCTCATTATGTCTATATTTGGTGTTTGTCTGGCGGTGGTTGAGGTGAGGGAAGGAAGGGCCACTCAGGCGTCACTAATATCCCGGAGGTTGGCCCTTATCTGTCTTATCGTGTGTGTGTGTGTGTAGGTGTGGGTGGTTATGGTGGTAGTGATGGGGGTAGGTGGCATGTGTATGTGTGTGTGTAGGTGTGTGTGTTTTTTTTACTTGATCAGGTGGAGGAGGGGTTGTGTGTGTGTGTTACTATAGGTTAGGTAAGTTTTTTTTTTTTTTTAATATTTTATTGCATCCATTAGGTGACAATTATAGCAGGAATAATGAAATAATAATATACAGTACAATAGGTGACAGTCATTGTGTGTGTGTGTGTGTTTCTTGGTTGGGTGGGAGAGGGGTTGTGTGTGTGTGTGTGTGTGTTCCTTGGTTGGGTGGGGGATGGGCAGTGTGTGTGTGTGTAAACATAACCAAACATTTCAATATTATTCTATCCAAGTGTACACAAATTCGAAATGCTTATAGCAAAGAATCCACCAAATAGTCCAGTTTTTTTTTTTATCCACTGTAGGATATATGGATTTTTTGTGCTGGTGTTTGAAGAATGATAAAGTATACCCTCGGAGAGTTGTCATTGAAGATGGTTAAAGTTGTAAGAGAAAATGGGTGTGTTGTTTTTACCAATGGGAGACAACTGCACACTTTTACATTATAGGCTATATATACCCCATGCTGGACCCACACACAGCCTACCTACCTACATTCAGTGTCTACCAGATTGAGTCCTCTACACGACCTGAAAACCTCAACTCACACTTCCTCCCTCGTCCCTCACTATACTGAACTATCTCACAACCTGCAAACCTCTTAATATCCTCAATTGCTCACTCACTTCCTCGTCACTCACTATTGAACTATCTCACAACCTGCAAACCTCCTAATATAATAAAATATAATATCCTCACATATTCGCTCACCCTTCCTCATTGGTCACTGTACTCGACTATTACCGTACTATTCACACGACCTGCTAAACTCTTCATGATATCCACACTAGCACACTCCTCCTGACAACAACAACAACAACAACAATAATAATAACAACAACACTAGCCTACGAATGACCTTGTGCGAATAGAGACGAGTGAGCAGCATGTTGTGGTCTTGTATTATATAGATGTTTGTGACTAAACCTGTACAACTGATAACATGCTGATAGAAGGTAGTGGTGGTGGTGGTGGTCAGTGTGTAGGTCAGGGTGAGTTGTATGAAGTGTGGAATGATATGAGAGTGACTGGAAGAATGTGGAGTGTGAGTTGAGGTGTGGAATGATACGAGTGAGTGAGTGGTTGGTTGTGGGAGAATGAGGGAGGGGTGAAGAGGGATGGTTTGAAGTATGAGTGAGTGACTATGAGGTATGAGGTCAATATGTAGGTGTATGTGAATTGATATGAGTGAGTGGTTGTGGAAGAATGAGGGAGGGAATGCTTGAAGGAGGGAAGGTATGAGTGGATGAGATGGATGCAGAATGTGGGAATGATGAGGGTCGTGAGGGAATGCGACAGAGGAGAGTTATGAGGGAGGGGGAAGGGGGAAGGATTGTAAGTGATTGGAGAAGTAATGATGGGGTAGGAAAGGGAATGAGAGATTAGCAAATTTATAATAGGATTGTGTTGAATACAGAATGGATAGTCAGGAAGGAAGGAAGGAAACAGTTGGAAGTTGGAAGAGAGTGTGTGTGTGTGTGTCCCTCCTTTCTTTTACAGTATATATACCATAGTAACACACTCAAGGGGAAAGGAAATTCAGGAGAGAGAGAGAGAGTGAGAGAGTGAGTGAGTTAAGCGTGGGTGAGAATTTAATACTAACGGTACTAAAGGTTATCAGTGTATGTGTGTGTTATCTCAATTATTATCTCGCCTCGTTCAGTCTACCGTTTCTATATTGGTGCGTGGCTTCATATCTGTGTGTGTGTGTGTGTGTCCGTCCCCACGCTGACGTCACACTACGTCACACTTACGTCACTTGCGTTCCTCCTGCATTGTGAACGCTGGCTGGTTGGAGGTGACACACACACACACACACACACAAACACACACACACACACACTGAGTCAAGCGTTACGAACTTTGACCTCACTTAGCCTTGTCGTACGTGCAGTTGTGTTGTGTTCACCCCTGTATGTATGTGTGTGTGTGTGTGTGTGTTTACAAATTACTGTGGGACCTCCCATTAAGTTGTGTTCACTCCATTTTGTGCGTGTGTGTGTCTGTTTTCGATTTACTGTGGCCACGTTTTTTTATATTCGATTAATAAGTTTCCCCATATTCATTCATCGTAGTGTAGTTGTATTTAGTCTGGTGTGTAGAGTATGTATATCTTTATTTAACCTGTCCCTTACATAAATTCAGAGAGAGAGAGATGAAGGAAGGTATAGAGAGGTGGGGAATGGAAAAGAAAAGGAGAGAGAGAGAGAGAGAGAGAGAGAGAGAGAGAGAGAGAGAGAGAGATGAAAGCTTAAACGTCTGTCCATCAACTTCCGTCCCTCCCCCGCCACACACACACACACACACACACACACACACACACACACACATACACACATACACACACACACACAGATAAGGGACTATAAATTGTTGTTGGGTGATGAACACTTCCTCCTTCCTCTACCCTTTCCTTCCTTTCTTCACATCCGTCTCTCTCTCTCTCTCTCTCTCTCTCTCTCTCTCTCTCTCTCTCTCTCTCTCTCTCTCTCTCTCTCTCTCTCTCTCTCTTAGTACAAGAGAAGGAAAAAAAAAATAGGCTACAGTAAAATAAGAGTCATTGCTCCATAGACAATAACTTAATAAAAACAACTTATGATTTAGTACCCTAGTCTGTGTGTGTGTGTGTGTGTGTGTGTGTGTGTGTGTGTGTGTGTGTGTGAGGCGAGGTCTGATGCACTCAACTACCCCCCCCCACCTCTCCTACTTCCCACCTCCTCCTCCACCCCCTCCTCCCCCACCCCCACCCCTCGAAGCCATCCATGACGTCACTTCCCGTCGTTGGCTACAAAGGTTTATGTACTGTAGTTATAAGGAAAGGGCTGGGCCAGACGGGAACCTCAAGGAAAGAATCTGGGGAAATTGTCTCTATATTAATTAAATCTACCCGGAAAAATTGCATACGGTATGATGTAGTATTGAAAAAGAGGATAATACACTTGTTTTTTTCTTTATATATTCTCTGTATTAATAATCCTACCTTGAAAAATTGTATACGGTGTGATGTAGTATTGAAAAAGGATAATATACTTGTTGTTTTTTTGTTTTGTTTTTCTATTAATTAATCATACCTGGAAAAATGGCATACGGTGTGATGTATTGAAAAAAAAGGATACCACACTTCTGTTTATTTTATCTCTTTTTTTTTTTTTTGGTGGGGAGGGGAGGGGGTTGATTACACACACACACGTACACACTAATTATTCACACACACCATATTAATTCACAATAAATAAGTAAACACACACACATTTAAGATACACATACACAATATTCACTGTATTAAATTAAACACAAATAAACTTTTACTACAATTCACACACACACACACACACACACACACACACACACACACACACACACATACACACACACACACACACACACACACACACACACACACACAAGGTATAGGCTCCGTTTGCAGTCACCCACGCCGAGATAAATAATAAACAAGTGGCTGAAACCAGTTAGATAAACCAAGGATTATATATATTAGCATAATGAAGACTTGTATATTATAGTTTGTTCTTGTCGTAACAGTCTCGTAACTTGTCATTTTAGGAGATAATGATTCCTCCAAGCTATTCCCAGCAACAGGACACCATTATTTTTGTGTATCTGGTGCTGTTTCCTGGCAAACTCTGGAGGAATCAAGGTGCTCCAATGTACCGAAAGTATACTCTCCCCATGCATAAGGGAATAATAATACTCTTTTTGGTGCATTGTTAGTGCCTTGATTCCTCCAAAGTATGCCGGGAAACAAGGTCAGATGAACATACATAATAGTGTCTTGTTGTTGCTTGGAATAGTTTGGAGGAATCAGTAGCCTTCCAATAATTTACCAACAATGTTTCTCCCTATCAAACCCATAAAAATGTCTTAATGCAGGTTTTCAGAATTAGATAAATGGTGATATTACAGTATTTTTTTTGTTAATGTAGGTGTATTAGATAAATGGTCATAATCATAATATTTTCCTCAACCTTACGCCTTCCTAGACTCTGCATGTATGTAGACTGGCTGACGGGTCCAATCTTTGAGAGGGTTGAATAAAGTTGGTAAATTTTGGAGCAAATAATTTCCTACAAAACTATTCCAAGCAACAGGACACCCACCATTTATCTCTTTCTTGTTAATCTGGTCCTGTTTGTTTCCTGGCATACTTTGGAGGAGGACTCGAGGGGCTCTCAAGTACCAAAAGTGTATATATTGGAGTACGTTGATTCTTCCAAAGTATACCAGGAAACAGGACCAAATGAACAAACGTAATGGTGGCCTGTTGCTCTTAATCGTTTGGAGGAATTGTTTGCTCCTGATTTACCAAAAGTGTATATACTGTTTCCTTAAAGTTACATTAATTTCTCGTCATTTTTACACTCGTATGATTATAGTCTATAGTAGTAGATCAAGGGTTTGGGTAACTAAGAGCCGCGCAGCAACCTATTTGTATTTTTATTTTCTTACAGGTATATGTATACAGTATATATATTATGTGCTTTTGGAATTACAGTAAGTCTTCCATGTGGTTATTAATGTGTGTTACCAGTGATATTACCTACAGACACACACAGACACACAAACAGACAGAAAATACACACACACACACACAGACTCACAAACAGACAGAAAATACAGACCAATGGACGTAGACAAGAAGAAATAGAGAGAGAGAGATAGACAAATAAATAAGCAAACAAACAAAGTGAGCCAATCTGTAAACACATTTTTTTATACCTGTCTGCAACATGTCATACACACACAAACACAGGTACGGTAGGTTAGGTTAGGTTCTGTTTTTTTTATTTTGTTTTCCTGTGTCTGTAATCTAAGTGATGTATAGATACGTAACTTTATATTATTTCGTACTTTTTTGTATTCATAATGATGTATAGATTTAAAAAACACCAGTGAATTCTTTAACATTTATTTTCTTTTGATATGTATATGTTTCATCTTTGTTTCTCTCTATCTCTTCGTTTGTATATACTCGTAGAATTTAAGATATATATAGAAATGAAAATACAATATAAAAACTGCAAAAGTACAATGTATGAAGAAATAGAAATACACCTGGTACATGTTATTTAGCACGTGTATAAATCATGTAGAATAAAGTCAGCCCTGGGAAGCTTTTGTTTAGTATTACATGAGATTGTGAAAGGAAGGAAGGAAAGTACAGATAGGTAGTGAAAATATTATCATTCAAGGCAGGATATATATCGTTTCCTATACACACTGTCTGTCTGTCTGTCTACCTGATTGTGTGTGTGTGTGTGACTGGTGTTTGTTTGTATTTTTGTTTGTTCACTTACTGTCTGTCTGTCTACCTATCTGTGTGTGTGCGTGTGTTCACTCTGATGTTTGTATTGTTGTGGTTGTTAACTCACTGTGTCTGTCTACCTGTTTGTTTGTATTGTAGTAGTTGTTGTTGTTGTTGTTGTGTTGCGTCACTATTGCCACAACGTTGTACCCTCCGTCAGTTGAATACGTATCCTGCAGTGCGAGTGTGAGACGTGTACAACTCACACTCACTAGTTGTACGTATGTATGTCACGCAGGGTGGTGTTGGCTGTGGTGTATTGCATCATTATTACCAAAACGTTCTCCCGTCGTTCCTTCCTTTCTTTCTTCCTTTCTTCAACCTTCACCACTCCAGTAGTCTACCGTGTATCGAGGCAAACGGATTCACGCTGGCCTCTTTCTACATTATATTATCAGTGTGTGTTTTTTTTGTGTGTTTTTTTGAGTTGGGGAGGGGGGGGGCGGTTATTTGTTGGTGGTGGAGGTGATGGAGGAATGCGGGTGACGAAGTGTGTGTGTGTGTGTGTGTGTGTGTACGTGCCTATGTGTGTGTGTGTGTGTGTGTTATCAGCGCGTAGCATTCACGTTCCTCACTTGCTACTTTCACGGTCGGTGTTTGCCTGACGTTACTCGTGTTCAAGTCATGAGTAACAGCCGGAACCAGTAGATAATAGCTAAGCGCCTCGTCGTGGGCATCAGCTGATTAAACGAGGGTATATCAGTACACACGGGCAGGTTGGGTATTCAGTCTTAGCTTTCACTTTGTGTTGATCGCACGGCACCCACGTCTCCTTACCTTACCTTACCTGGTCTTACCTTACCTTACCTTACATAGCACACGTCATTATTAGTACTGCTATACCGTGCTTGTGAGTGGGTTGACGTGCATGCATAGTATATTACGTGTTTATACTTTATCAACAGTGCCTTGACATATACCATACGTACTGAACTTTGACGTACCGTACTTACCTACACGTACGTTCTCAAGACTACGTACCCGACTAAGTGAATTCAACTCAAGCTTACGTACCCAACTTAAAGGGAGCTCAAGCAAGCAAGTGTTTACGTACTTCAAGCTCATCGTACGTACTCCCAACATCCGTGCACACGAAACACACAAACAAACACCATGAGTAGGTTTTCCTTTGGTTTGACATTTGGTTTGGTTTGGTTTGGTAAATGTCACGGGGATATTGATCTGTGTCTGATGCTGTGTGTGTGTGTGTGTGTGTGTGTGTGTGTGTGAGGAAGGGAGAAAGAAGGAAGTGTCAGTGTGTGAAGAAGGGAGAAAGAGAGAAGTGTTAGTGTGTGAAGAAGGGAGAAAGAGAGAAGTGTTAGTGTGTGAAGAAGGAAGAGAGAGGGACGTGTCAGTGTGTGAAAAAAAGGTAAAAGAGGGACGTGTCTGTGTGAGAAAGGGAGAAAGAGGAAAGAGTTAGTGTGTGAAATAGTGAGAGAGGGAAATGCCAGTGTGTGTTGTGGAGTTGGGTGATGCAGTACTGTATACTTCACTCTCACTCACTCACTCACTCACTCACTTAACAGGAGAGAGAGAGTGTGTGTGTGTGTGTGTGTGTGTGTGTGTGTGTGTGTGTGTGTGTATAATCTGCAGTGCATTAGTGAAAGAAAGGTGTTATGTGTTACAAATAGTATGTGTGTGACGAATAAATAAATGAATGAAGAAAGAAGAATGAGTAGCAAGAGGATGTGTGTGTTTAGTATGCAATGTAGGATATGTATGCCAGAGAGAGAGAGAGAGAGAGAGAGAGAGAGAGAGAGAGAGAGAGAGAGAGAGAGAGAGAGAGAGAGAGGGTTAGTTAAGTAATAGCCAGTCAGTAACTCAGTATGTGAAGTGAGGTGAGGAGAGCAGCAACAGCATCTCTCTCTCTCTCTCTCTCTCTCTCTCTCTCTCTCTCTCTCTCTCCAGTGCGTTTTGAGTGCGCGTGTGTGTGCTTACATTGTGTGATTGTGTGTGTCCGGTTTGCAGTCATACATCTCAGACACAGAAGAACCGTAAAGAAACAGTACCGGTAGAGGGCAGCATCATTCATACAAGTTTTCTGGTACCCCTCAAACTTTCTTTCCTTATAACTTCATAAATACCTTGAACTCTTTGAGGGGATGTTGGGAGTTTCATGGGACAGTCAGTGTATATCGTCCAGTTTCTCACCTTAAAAATTGTTCACCATTCCTCCAAGCGTTTTAGTAAAGACGGAAGAGAGGTGTGTTGTGTTGTGTTGTGTTGTGTTGTGTTGTTGGTTTGTCGAAATATTTTGTGACCATTTGGAAGTCGGATGTGATTAGTTTTCGTTTATTTATTGATTTGTATGTGATTTATTTTATTTATTTATTTTTCCGTTATGTTTGATTGAGTATATTATTATAAAAGTGAGATCAGATCCGACACTGATTATTATATATTCTATCCTCCCGTGTCATTTACCGTCGTTATATGTATGTTATTATCGTGTTATACAATGAAATATAGTGATGATATATGCGTAGTGAAATAGTGATGTGTTTGTATATATGAGTGTGAAATTATAGTGACGCACATGTGAGCTTTGGTGGTGCGTTTAGAAAAAAAAGTAAAAAACACATATTTATTAATTTTGCTCTGTTGGTGTGTCAAGGTTATAAGATGGTGATGATAATAATGGTGTTAGTGGGTTGGGTGGTTCCTGTACTAACGAGAGTGTTGTGATTTGTTTTGCTGGGATGGTTGTTGTTGTGGTGATGATGATGATGATGATGATGGGTGATGATGTTACCTGGATGCGTCTGACGTGTGTGGTGACGCCTCGACGCTGGCTGGCTGTGGTGACGTTGATGATGTGGATTTGACGTCGATGATGTGGATTTGACGTCGATGATGTGGATTTGACGTCGATGATGTGGATTTGACGTCGATGATTTGGATTTGACGTCTGTTTGCTGTGGATTCTCGTGGATACATTTGACGCGCATTTTGACTCAAACAAACTATTTCTTCAATTGGCTGTGACCGTCTGTGTGTCTTTACCTGACGTGTGTGGTGGTGGTGGTGGCTGTGTGTGTGCGCGCATTATCGACTCCATCAATACACACACACACACACACACACACACACGGTCTCAACACAACAGAGATTCAGTACAGCGAGAAGTGTAAAGAGCGTCTGGTGTTGGTGGTGAAGCAGAGAGTGGTGGTGAGGACTGCTGCCGCCACGGGGGTCACCACTCCCCCACTCCTCACCTCCTCCCCCCTCCTTTTCTCACCCACCTCATCTACTCAATTCTTCTTCTCTTCTCCCCCCATCACGCCTACATCTATAGCCACGTTTACAGGAGACATGAGTTGGTGGAATGGGTACAAACGTCACTCTCCACTCGACAAAAAGGTAAATAAATATAAATAAATACCGTATTGATCCGTAATTTATCCGTGGTGTAATTAATGTATATAGAGGTGGAATGAAGAGGGTCAAGGGTAATTAATAATAGTGTACCCGTGAAGAGAGGAGTACGGTACTGTAAGTTAATTTTGGTTTGGATCAAAGGTAAAACTGGGGCAATAGTTTACCCTAAAGTGATGCATACATACTGTGAGGTATTTTGAAAAGGGTTTAAAGGTAAAGGTGAGGAGAGAGGAAGTAAAACACACACACACACACACACACACACACACACACACACACACACACACACACACAAAATAACAGGGGAGAGGGAGTATTGGCGTGTACAGTACCCCCCCTTCCCCCCCCCACACACACACATAAGGTAGGTCAGTAGTGAGGGGCTAGAGTAAAGTATCCTAGTGTGCGTGTGTACCTCTCATTGTAAGGGGCGTGGCAGGTGTTCACACATTGAATGGATCACTAGTATTACCTGTTCAACACCACCCACCACGTAAACACAAGCTAGGCAGAGTGATAGAAGCTACATTAAGATATACTTTATTATTAGAGTTTATAAAGAAGCACATTCTGATGGACTAAAGGTGTGATAGAAGGGGAATCTAATTACCCTCGTTATTTTATTAGAGTAAAAATACACACATTGTTAGACGAAAGGTGTGATAGAAGGTGGATTAAAACCATATAATTGTTGTGTTGTTATTATTAATAATATCATTATTTTTGTTATTATTGTTATTGATATTATTATTATTATTATTATTGTTATTATTATTGTTATTGATATTATTATTATTATTATTATTATTAAAGCTTAACTCAAACCAAATACTATTAGTGCATAGAGTCACTTTATACTTGATATAGTTTATGCCAGAATTTAATGTACAATATCTATGTTCGTCACATGACCTTACATCCAACTCGTCACCTCGTCAAGGCTTCAACAACACCTCAGTCCCTGTGTGTGTGTGTGTGTGTTGTCGTTTTGATTTATTTTTATAAATTTGTACCTAGTTGTATATATTTATTCAAAAGTCTGTTTTCGTATGACTGCATGTTTTTTTTTCAACCTTAGAGGTGTGTGTGTGTGTGTGTGTAATGTATTGGTGTTAAATTATAGGATATAGAACAATATGTGTTTTGCTAGGAGAATGCGACAGCTTGACATTGTGACGAGGGGTGACAGTGTGTGTGTGTGTGTGATAGGCTTAGCAACGTCCTTGGTTACATGGTAAGGTCACCCACAGTCAACTCAACTCTCTCTCTCTCTCTCTCTCTCTCTCTCTCTCTCACTCTCTCTCTCTCTCTCTCTCTCTCTCTCTCTCTCTCTCTCTCTCTCTCTCTCTCTCTCTCTCCTCTCTCTCTCTCTCTCTCGCTCTCCTCTCTCTCTCTCTCTCTCTCTCTCTCTCTCTCTCTCTCTCTCCACACTTCCTCGAAAATGACACACTCTTTTCCTCACACTCCTTGCCCCTATACTCTTTCCTTACCAGCATGACTGTGTGTGTGTGTGTGTGTGTGTGTTAAAGTAAATTAGGCTACTGGAGGCGTAACAGACCAACCACTGCAGTACAGCCCAAAACGAAGGTCACACACACACACACCACACACACACACACACACACACACACACACACACACACACACACACACACACACACAATTCCATTCCATTCTCTTTTTTCACACACACATATATACATTCCATTCCCTTTTTTCACACACGCCACACACACACACACACACACTGCAGTATATTATGGCATTGTGAAGTGTTTGGCGTAAAGTGTATGTGTGTATGTGTGTAAGGAGAAAGTTTGTACTAATTAGAGACCAATAATATAACCCCAAATCCATACCATTTTGTTTCTTTTAGTTTCTGTCTTTCATTCATTCTCTTACCAATGTTTTCCTTCTAGTTTCTGCCAATTCATTCCTTCTCTTACCAATGTTTTTCTTCTATAGTTTCTGCCATTCGTTCCTTCTAGTTTCTGCCATTCATTCCTTCTCTTACCAATGTTTTTCTTCTATAGTTTCTGCCATTCGTTCCTTCTAGTTTCTGCCATTCATTCCTTCTCTTACCAATGTTTTTCTTCTATAGTTTCTGCCATTCGTTCCTTCTAGTTTCTGTCATTTGTTCCTTCTCTTACAAATGTTTTTCTTCTAGTTTCTCTTATTCGTTCCTTCTCTTACCAAACCAACAGCAGTAAAAGTGAAGATAATAACCACCTGTGTAATGCATGGATGGTGTTGTTGTGTTATGTTGTGTATGTGTGTATTTTGTGGCAGTAAGCTAAACCAACCCATGCACGCCATCTTGAATATTCTTATTGTTAGTGTTAGGCGAGTTGGAAATCTGTAGCAAATGATTCCTCCAAACTATTCCAGGCAACAACAACAATAACATGACATCATTATTTTTGTTTATCATATGTTAGGCTAGTTGGAAAATCAGGAGCAAAATGATTCCTCCAAACTATTCCAAACAACAACAACAATAATATGACATCATTATTTTTGTTTATCATATGGTTGGTTGTGTTTGGTGGCATACTTTGAGAATCAAGGTACTCCTAATAATGTCCCACCAAATGTGTATGTATGACCCCTTTAATTTGATTTAACTAAAGGTAGAAGCTGTTTTTAAATGATAGCGTACAAGTGTTGTTTCTTAAAAATATGTAAGTTTTAATTTATTTCACTTACCGGGTATTAATATTATTATTTTTTTTTTTTCATTTTAAGGTGAAATAAAACTAACTGTACGTATACAGTAATTAGATGTAAGAGTACACCACGTAAAAGAAACAAAACAGTAGCCTATTATAATTTGTAATGCGTGAGTGGTGGGCACGAATGTTGACGAATATATAAGAGTGACGTGCAAAGCTATAGTCCTACAGTATAGATCCAACAGGAGGAAGGAAGGAGGGCTGCTATGAGGGGGGGAGGGAAGGAGGGAGGGCTGCCATGAGGGGGGGGGAGGGAGGCTGCTATGAGGGAGGGAAGGAGGGAGGGCTGATGTGAGGGGGGGGAGGGAGGGCTGATGTGAGGGAGGGAGGGAAGGCAGCTTTGGGCTGGGCTGGGCGGAGGGAGCATGCTCAGTTTGGAGGGAAGGAAGGAGAGAGGGAGGGAGGCCTTCGGTTATGTATGTGTCTGTGTGTGTGTGTGTGTGTCTTAGGCAGCTGCGGCGGTGGTGGTGGTGGTAGTGTAGTGTGTGTGAGGGTGGGTGGATGGAGTAGGACACAC
>JAWZYT010001464.1:0-5000 GCA_034508575.1 Petrolisthes manimaculis | reverse complement strand
TGTGTGTGTGTGTGTGTGTAATCAGTGAGTGTTGGTGATGATATCGTGGTTTCACCGAGGCTTATCACTGCTGGGGGTTGTGGGGGGGGGAAGGGAGTCAGGTGGTTGATTGGTTGTTGAGAGAGCTTTTAGATTTTAGTCATTCGTTTGTATGTCAGTCAATTGTTGTCGAGGGGCGGTACCATTACTTGTGTTTGATCCTCTCTCTCTCTCTCCTCACACACACACACACTCTCTTTTTCACTCACTCACCTCACTCACTCATTCACTCACACTTACTTACTCTCACTCACTCACTCACTCTCGTTCCAAAAAGTACCTATCTATATACATAACCTTTCGCTCAAGTGTATCATCAATATTTATACACACACATCGATATCGAGTGCTATAAGTGCTGTGTGTATGTAACTACTGTGAAAACCTCAGTGAAATTTATATAATTATATTAATCTTGTTCTTCGTTGCAACCCTGAATTAACTAACTAACTAACCTAACTAACTAACTAACATATCCCTGATTTCTGATGGGTGCTTTGTCGTGACCTGAAAATATAAATAAGGAAACAAATAATTCTCGCCAGAAAATAAGTAATTAAATAAATAAATAATTAATTATATATATACAAGTATTCCAAATATGTCTCGCGGTGGTTACT
Organism: Petrolisthes manimaculis; assembly: GCA_034508575.1. Taxonomy (NCBI): domain Eukaryota; kingdom Metazoa; phylum Arthropoda; class Malacostraca; order Decapoda; family Porcellanidae; genus Petrolisthes; species Petrolisthes manimaculis. Next base: position 4,341 of record JAWZYT010001464.1, on the reverse strand, counting down.
TCTACAGTGGTTATAGAAAAAATGCTTCAGTCCCCGAGTAAGGTAATGTAAACAAACAACAACAACAAACCTCAATAACAACAATAACAACAATACCATAGTCAGTCAGTCTTGGTTTAGGGTCGATTTTTGTGTAATGTTATGGTTCGTCTGCGTTGTGTGTGAAATTTGTGTGTTTTGTGTGTGTGTGTGTGAGAGGAGAGATAGAGATTGTGTGCATTTGTAAAGAGAGAGAGAAAGAGAAAGAGAGAGAGAGAGAGAGAGAGAGAGAGAGAGAGAGATAGAGAGAGAGAGAGAGAGAGAGTAAGCGGTAAGTGTTTATGAAGGATAAGGTTGTCGGCACATCACACAACCCAACACAAGTCGGAACACCCTCAGTCAGTAGTGAACACCCTTTATTCTTTACCGACCCCCCTTACCTACATACCTCTATCACCTCTCCCCTTAGGCATGGTGGGAGGGGAAAGGGGGAGTAGAGGTAAGGTGGGAGGGGAGGGGAAAGGGGAGTAGAGGTAAGGTGGGAGGGGTAAGGGGGAGAGCATGGTGGTTAGGTGAATACTCCTCCGTGATAAAGGTGGCACTTAGGGTCAAGGAGGGGAAGGGGGGAGGAGCAGGGAGATGTATTTTTAGAACTGCCTGCTTGTGGTTCGTTGGTGTGTCAGTCTCGTGTGTATGTGTGTGTGCTAGGGTTGTCTGTCCTCTCGTGTGTGTGCTAGGGTTGTCTGTCTCTCGTGTGTGTGTTAGGGATGTCTGTCTCTCGTGTGTGTGAGCTCTGTCCGTCTTTTGTGTATGTGTATGTACAGTAATGTGTGTCTCAGTCTGTCTCTCGTGTGTGTGTGTGTGGTGTGTGTGTGCTCTGAAACAGGATCTCTACAAGTACCATAATTAACGAGTGTGAAAACAAGGTCATTAGCTCCAACACAACCACTAATTAATGTCTACAGTCTCTTGCAGCCAGAGTTGTATATTGCCTTCTGCTTAGTCCTAACTCATTATAACTAGTGATTATATTCCGAGCGTGTAAATTGTGAGGTTTGTAAAATGGTTATGATGTTGTAAGATGAGTATATTATATGATGTGAGTAGCAGAATGATGGGGGTGGGAGGAGATGATGGGGTATGAGGGGTGGATGAATGAAGTGGGAAGAGGAATGAGTCAGAGAGAGAGAGAGAGAGATGAAAGAAAGGAGGAGTAAGATTAATATTGTATAAAATTACGTGTTTGAGTTGTGCATCTGTCTATATTATGTATATATGTCTGTCAAACTGTATTTATATGTTGCTATATATTTTTGTATGGCTGTAACCAACACATACATACACACTCCTTATACCCCACATACATACATACACACTCCTTATACCCCACATACATATATACATACACACTCCTTAAACCCCACATACATACATACACACTCCTTATACCCCACATATACATACAACACTCCTTATACCCCACATACATACACACTCCTTATACCACACACCTTCCCCTTTCACCATTCCCAACTGATTCCTGTCCTACACCCAGAAACACAGAACAGATCCAGCACTCGTAAAAACTGAAGTAGCCTCCCTGTCCATTCCACTCCATATAACCCACTCCTCCTCTTTTACTACTTTAAGGGGGAAAGTTTATGTTGGTAAATCTGGAGCAACTGAATCCTCCAAACTATTTCAAACAAGTCATAGAACACCATTATTTTTTGTTCATGTGATCCTGTTTCCTGGGATGCTTTGGAGGAATCAAGGCATTCCAATACTGATGCCTACAAAATGTGATACAAAAAAAACAGGTCCCTCTCCACTCTTAACTCTTAAAAGGTCCCATATTCAAGAACAGCCGTGGTGTATACGATGGTGTGGTAGATACTATACGACGGCTCTTTTGTTTATCCAAGGAGCCATCGTACCAGGCACCACACTATCGTATACACCACGGATGTTTTTGAATACGTGACCAAAGTACCACCAGCCTGTCTTATTTTTCCTGGCATAGTTTGGGTGAGTGAATCAGTCAGTAGTCCTCCAGTCAGTCAGTCAGTAACCCTCCATTCAGTCAGTCAGTAGCCCTCCAGTCAGTCAGTAAGCAGCACAGTCATCAGCAGTCAGTCGGTAGCACAGACTGACACAGTCAGTCAGGAGCACAATGAGTCAGTCAGCAACACAATGAGTCAGTAGATGTCCAAATAATTCAACCACCACAAGACAGCCCTCTCATGTTGACTAGCCTAGAGTCGAGTGGAACAGGACATAGGGGGGTGAAGGGAGGAAGGAAGGGGTAGATGCGTGGGGGTTGGGTAGATGGGGAAGAGGGTAGATGGAGGGGGGTAGTAGATGCGTGTGAGGGGTGTGTGTAATGTGAGTTAGATGATAGTATTTGTACACCCGGTCTTGTACTCACTTTGTAGTACACACAGATTAGAGATTTGTGTGTGAAAGAGAGAGAGAGAGAGAGAGAGAGAGAGAGAGAGAGAGAGAGAGGAGAGAGAGAGAGAGAGAGGAGAGAGAGAGAGAGAATATAAGGAACACTCATTCATACTAATATGTAATGTTAATAAGGCAAAATAAAGATTTTTGACTTTGACTTTGACTTTGAGAGAGAGAGGAGAGAGAAAGATGGGGGAGAGAGCAAGGAATGGGTGGGGTAATGGATGATGAGAGGAGGTAGAAGGTAAGGAGATGAAAGGAAAGGAAAACAAAGAGAGAGAGAGAGAAGTGAGAGAGAGAGAGAGAGAGAGAGAGAGAGAGAATGGAAGTGTGATATAAGGAGTGAAAAAAGTCCAGCCTGAGTGAACCAACCTATACTACGGTACGGTACATGATAGCCTAGGACACAGCTGGCTCAGATCAATACGTCAGACAGGTGGTGTGTGTGTGTGTGTGTGTGTGTGTGTGTGTGTAGTGCTGGATGTGTGTGGTTTTTAGAAGGTGTTTTTATATGTGCATTTAATGGTGGAAGGGCAAATTTGGTTGGTGATGTGTGTGTGTGGTGTGTGTGTGTGTGTGTGTGTAAATAATAATAATAATAATATTGTGTGTGTGTGTGTGTGTCACCTTAAACGACAACACAATTTACTCTACAAACAAATACAACAACAACTTTTACAGGTCAAGGTGTGCTAGTTGTGTGATACTAATAATAATAATACTAGTAAATAGTGGTGACCTCGTTTTGTAGGAGTATATTAATGAGTAAACAAGTTCCTTCCATTGACAGACCAGACATTGTTACCTTGGCTTCGTAAATCAATAGGCTGCTTCTACCTCCTTTTACCTGCATGGTGTGTGTGTGTGTGTGTCGCGGTCAGACCAGACTAGGCTGTTGGTCTCTCCCCTTCCTCCTTCATTCTTATTTTCTCTCTCTCTCTCTCTCTCTCTCTCTCTCCTCTCTCTCTCTCTCTCTCTCTTCTCTCTCTCTCTCTCTCTCTCTCTCTCTCTCTCGCTACTACTGTTTCTTAACTGGTATTACCCACCCTTCCCTCTCTCCTTGTCTCCCCCTCTCCCTCCCTCTCCCCACTCACTGTCTCACCTTTCTCCTCCCTCTCTGGCGCTGTTCTTCCCTCCCTTCCCTCACCTCTCCCTCTCTCCCCTCTCTGGCGCTATTCTTCCCCTCTCCCTCTCCCCTCACTTATCCCTGTCTCACCTCCTCATTCTTCCCTCCGTCTACCCTTCCCCCTCCTCCTTTCTCTCCCCTCGCTTGGCACTCCCTGGCACTCTCTCTCCTGTCATTCCAGTAGTACTCTGACACACGTCCAAGTGGCACCTTACTTACGCCATGTGTTGTCTTCACAGCATTCGGTAGGTGTGTGTGTGTGAGAGAGAGAGAGAGAGAGAGAGAGAGAGAGAGAGAGAGAGAGAGAGAGAGAGAGAGAGAGAGAGAGAGAGAGAGAGAGAGAAGAGAGAGAGAGAGATAAGAGGAGTATATAGTATAGTTTAGGTATTGTATGTTGTGTGTGTGTTTGTATAGCTATGTGAGTTATGTTTGTTTGAGAGGAGTGTGTGTTTAGGTTTTTGTGTGTGTGTGTGTGTGTTGCTAATGAATACAGTCCTCTGCACTACTGATAACAACAACAACAACAAGGCTGGGAACTTGTTTGGCTGCACACACACACACACACGAAAAAAAAAAAGCGCATTAATTTGTAGGGCGCGACCTTCCTTGCGACAAATCTTACCAAAAAAAAAAGAATAATATTATGTTATAAAAATTCTCTCATATTTCAGGTTTTTAGCTTTTCTGTTGGTGATAAAATACGTGTACTGTATGTGTGTATGTTATGGTTATGATCTACGGTGTGTATGATATGTTTATGATTGGTGTAGTGTATGTGTGTT
>JAWZYT010001463.1:187500-257848 GCA_034508575.1 Petrolisthes manimaculis | reverse complement strand
CACACACACACACACACACACACACACACACACACACCATTATTATTATTATTATTATTATTATTTTACAATGTTATTTTTAATGTTATGTTTTGTTATTATTTACATTATTATTACTCGTTTGTGTGTGTGTTGTGTGTGTGTGTGTGTGTGTGTGTGTGTGTGTGTGTGTGTGTGTGTGTGTGTGTGTGTGTGTGTGTGTGTGTGTGTGTGTGTGTGTGTGTGTGTGTGTGTGTGTGAGAGAGAGAGAGAGAGAGAGAGAGAGAGAGAGAGAGAGAGAGAGAGAGAGAGAGAGAGAGAGAGAGAGAGAGAGAGAGAGAGAGAGAGAGAGAGAGAGAGAGAGAGAGAGAGAGAGAGAGAGAGAGAGAGAGAGAGAGAGAGAGAGAGAGAGAGAGAGAGAGAGAGAGAGAGAGAGAGAGAGAGAGAGAGAGAGAGATGAGAGAGAAAGAGAAAGAAATAGAGAGAAATAGAGAGAAAGAGAGAGAGAGAGAGTCTGTGTGTGGGTATGAAGATGTGTGTGCGTGTGTGTGTATCAAGTTTTGTGTGTGTGTGTGTGTGTATGTGTGTGTGTGTGTAAGACAAATCAACCAATGTAAAAGCATATATAGGCTACATATAACTCACATCCAGAGTCAGACCTCCAATACAATATAAACAAAAAAATAGCATTATAATTATTTTCCCATGGTGTTATTTTTCTGGAGTAAATACGTGTATGTGTGTGTGTGTGTGTATGTGTATGTGTGTATGTATGTATGTACGTGTGCGGTTACATATTACACACAAGCTGCTCGGAATATCGCATTAGTATTATTATTTATGTGTTTTTTTGTGCTAAAATAAGCTAACCTTTACCACTGTTTTGCATAAACCAATTTTAACCCTATTTTTTTATGAGTGCATATATGTATACTGATAATACAGGGTGGGGTAAGAATTGGTTAGTTGACAGTCGCTATTGCCATTTAATAATATACTGCAGTGAGAATATTCCAACACAAGAGAATTAACCACTCTACTTTACATAAAAAAAAAAAAAAAAAAAAAAAAAAAGAGGAAAAAAATCATTGTTATTCTTTGGATGTGAGATTTTTTTTTAGTTTCTTATGAACTCGACCAGCCCAAATCAAGTGTGCAAGCAAGCAATCACACTTTGCTTCAGGCCCCTGTGTTCATGTATGTAAATTTGGAGGCCACGAAACACACTCCTTCCATATAGGTGTGTGTGTTTCGTGGCTGTATTTGAAGGACTCTTATACATCCAATTTTCTGACTACATCACAGGGTCCCTTTAGTGAAAATATAAACACAAAAGTCCCCATTTAAATTTAAAGGGATAGTATTATTTTTTTGTTACGTGAGTGACTTGATTCCTCCAAAGTATATAAATTATGCCAGTATATATGTTTGTTGTTGCTTGGAATAGTTTGGAGGAATCAGTTGCTCCAGATTTACCAATACTGTACTCAATTAATCTGCTAAATCAAAAGAGCAACTAATGTTCTAATAATCTATTCAATACTTAATTAAAATAGTAACCTTACGTTTCTATTAACCTACTCATTATTAAAATAGTAACTATTCTTCTATTAACTTATTTATCAAAATTGTAACTACTTTTTCATTATTCAATATTAGTGGGTAGTTATAATAGGATACTTTTGGTAGATATTAGAGCGTCTTAATTCCTCCAAAGTATGCCCCAGGAAACAAACAAATATAAAGGACCAGATGAACCCAAATAGAATGATGATTTTCCCGTACATAAGAAAATATATAATTGCAATTAAATACAATCGCATTATTTTAGTTTACCATTAAACAGTTACATTTTCTGTTTATAGACGCTCAGGTTTTCTCTATGTGTTTAAGGGGTGGCTTAAAGAAACGTAGTTGAACTTTGTGTGTGTGTGTACTTTGAAGCTCCAAGTTACTGGGATGTACTGTTACATTTAAATCACACTTTAACATTTGATTACAGTGACTGCTAAATAGATAATAAGTTTATGGTGCACTGAAGGCTACAGTTTCCTCCAAAGTATACGGCAGAATCATACCAGTCAACTAACGTAACGTGTGTGTATGTGACTATGTGTGTGTCACGTATACACTGTTTTGCTACCGATCTCTAAATCACACCGACATACATTTTTCTAAGTGTGTTCCAGAATTCTTAGGTCTAACGATGCGTTACTCAGGCCTTGCTAAAAACTCCTCCTCTTCTGTACTCACTACTACTTTTTACTACTGCACTTAAGGGAATAGTATACTTTTGGTACATTGGAGTGCCTTGATTCCTCCAAAATATGTCAGGTAACAGAAGCAGAGGAGCAAAAATAATGGTGTTCTGTTGCTTGGAGTAGTTTGGAGGATTCAGTTACTCCAAATTTAACAACACTGTACTCTCCCCTTAATTTAGAGACCCTGTAATATAGTAAGAAAATTGGAGGTAAATAAGTCCTTCTAATATTGACACGAAACACCATCTATAGGGAAGGAGCATGTTTCGTGACATTGATAGTCAGGAGGAATCAGAAGCCTCCAATTCCCATACACGATCACAGGGTCCTTATCGGGGAGAATACACATTAGGTACATACATACATACATACATACATATATTGGAGTCCCTTGATTCCTCCTGAGTACGCCAAAAACAGGGATAGATTAACCAAAATAATGATGATCTGTCTGTTACTTGGAATATGAAGTTTGGAGGAATCAGTTGTTCCAGATTTACCAATACTGTACTTTCCTTTTAAGGAATTTGTTCAGCGTTGGTAAATCCGAAACAGCTGATGACTTCACCAAATTATTCCAATAACAGATCACCATTATTTTTGTTAGTCTGGCCCTGTTACCTGGCATACTTTGGAGGAATCAAGGGGCTCCAATGTACCAAATATATATATATGACCCCCTTAATTAAAGAGTTAGCAGAAAGTTGGTAAATCTGGAACTGATGATTTCTCCAAACTATTCCAAGCAACATATCATTATTTTTGTTAATCTGGCCCTGTTTGCTGGCATTCTTTGGAGTAATTAATGCACTTATATTGATAAAGTTTGGCTACTGCTTCAACCTCAGTAGCCAAACGTCGCCAATAAATGTTCCCCCTCAAAATAATGGTGTTGTTCCTTAAGGAGGTAGCCTAGTACAATGTTGCTTAATCTGGAGCAACTAATTCCTCCAAACTATTCTAAACAACAGTTCATCATTATTATTATTTGTTTTCATCTGGTCCTGCATGTGTCCGGATATACTTTGGAGGAATCAAGGCGCTCCAAAGTGTTGCCTCCCCTTAGGCCTAATTAATAACATGTGGGTATACAGTAGTTGGTTGTATCAGGGGTTGGGGTCGTGACACAGGGGGCCAACTCAGTCCCACGTTACGGTACTTCTTCCGGTACACACCACGCGACACACTTCAATCACCACTCTCTCTCCTCTACATACACACACATACATGTATCCACGTTTCTCAGAGGGCACACGAACCACGCCCGCCGCACACATCCTCATCACACACACACACACACACACATGTATCCACGTTTCTCAGAGGGCACACGAACCACGCCCGCCGCACACATCCTCTTCACACACACACACACACACATGTATCCACGCCACTCAGAAGGCACACGCACACACACACACGTATACTTACATCCGCGTATACGTCCTACACATTACAACCACACAAAAACAGAGCTACTAGCCTACTGACACCAGATAAGCGAGGATTAGGTTACGGAGACATAAAACAAAGTACGACGATACCATAACAGAAGAATGTTAAACTTTATCGGTACAAAATTATTTAAAGTTGTATAATTCATTTACATTATAGACCTAACGTAACTAGAATATAGTTTCGAAAGTTAACAAAAGTCCAAGAAAGGTGAAAATCGTCCCTTATATCTGAATCATCAATAAATTATGCGTTAACTTAGTCATAGTAAAAAAAAGTTAAATAATCTCTGGGGATATTTTTTACAGATCGTGTTCAGTCGCATGCAGCTCTCGATTCCCTCAGCTCAAGAAGATTTAAAATATTTGTTCCGAAATTAAGACCAGACAACCTTTAGTTATACACTGGATAAGATATTGGAAGGGGAAGAAAACAAATGAGGAGGAGGAATACAAAGGAAATGGAGGAGGAGCAGCAAGAGAAGGAAGAGAGAGGATAATAATGATGAAGAGGTGGAGGAGGAGGAGGAGGGAGAAAAATTAATAGAGAAGGGGAAATAAAAAGAGGATGAGGATAAGCAGCAGCAGGAGCAAAAGTAAAAAGAGAAAAATAGAGTGGAGTAGAAGTAGAAATAATAGTAGTAGTGTTAAGCTGTCAGAACCACAACCACAACCACCACCACCTCTTCAATCTCGACTGACAAGAAGGAAGGTACAGGGAAGGTAGGCTATACACAGGAGCGTCACCTTCCAACACTATATACATACATACATACACACCATCAACACCAGCCAGACGTGACCCTGAGCCAACCTGTAAGTATAGTGTAGTGTGTGTAGTGCAGTGTGTAGCGGTCGGTCTTTCTTTACGGACACAGTTATGTAGTTTTTTTTTTGGGGTCCTGTTTCTGAGGTTCTGGTGGTTTGTTGTTCAGTTTTGTTACGTGGGTTGCATAAAGAGGGGTTTGTATATATTATAATCCTGGTGATTAGTCGTTCAGTATGTTTACGTGGGCTGCAGAGTGTTATTTTTTATATATAAATAATCCTGGTGGTTTGTCGTTCAGTTTGTTTACGTGGGTTGCATAAAAGAGGGTTTATCTGTAATGGGCAAAACTTATGATGCAACACAGATTCTCTACTCGCATATGCAATTGAGGTTGTAGTTTGTTTCCTGGTATAAGATGCCTTCCCAAACATCCCCTAAGTGGAGTCTACTCGTTTAAATTTAACTACTACCGGTAATTTACTTTTATCTTGTTTCGGTATAGGATATGAGAACTTCATTCTTCTCTTTATTTTCTTGGTAATTTGGTTTGCTTTCCCTTTTATAATCATGAATATATATATTTTATATTGTCTCACCACATGGTAGGAAGTCGTCAGTCGTCTATAATTTAATGTTATTACTATAATTTTGTATTTCGTTTATAATGCCATCTGCCATAAATTTTCACGCACAGTTTTGAAGCTTTAGTCCAGAGTTAAAAAAATTCTTACTCTTAGCAGCGTCTTCCTTACAAGCTTTTTATTGGCACTGTCTTCCTTACAAGTTTTATACTGGCACTTTTTTCCTTACATGTTTTTGTACTTTTGATACGTGTCCATGGCTTACTTTCTATGACCCATACACATGTTCACATCTCTACACAAACTGACAATGGCTAAACCAAGACAACATGATAGAAACAGCTGACTTGAACATTCTGGCGTTTCATGTTTTAAGTTGAATATTTGTTTATAAATTCTAGATGAAAAAAGAGTGCTTCCCTTCGACATGAAAAAACCCTCCATCGCGTTAGTTAGAAATTAAAAATAATATGCAAACATTGCCTTCTGGATCACGTAGGCTACTGTACACAAATTGGATGCTAGTGAGTCACCCAAAGGAATCAGCTGCCTCCAGTTTTATAAGGTTAAAATGCACTTGAACTGGTGTGTGTGTGTGTGTGTGTGTGTGAGTGACATCAACACTCGCCTTGCATGGCCTACACACATTACCCTGTGCCGTGTTGCATATCCTGTCACGCTGCTCCTCCTCACCGTCAGACCTTTGTACGTCTGTGTGTGTGTGTGTGTGTGTGTGTGTGTGTGTGTGTGTGTACAGTATGTGTCACTGGATTTCAAGGACACCATTTCCGTTCAAATTACCCGTGATATGATGCCGACACTTGGGGAAGTTAAAATGCAATAGTCGTGCATACTCGTGAGAGAGAGAGAGAGAGAGAGAGAGAGAGAGGGTTATGATGATACTCTCTTCACGACAAACTGTTGTATTACGATGAGTGAGTGAGAGAGAGAGAGAGATGATAAACTGTTGTATTACGATACCATGAAACAAATACATAATTATTCTTAGCATTAAGGAGGTCTGTTCCCTGACATAGTTTATAAGAATCAGTAGAACTCTGATTCATCAACAATAAAGTCTCCCCTTAACTCTCTGCCATACTTTAAACCAATCGGTAATAACTGGGGGCCGAGGTCAGACGCGTATGAGAGCCCTGACTAATATAAATAAGAAAATGTTATATTTCTACAATTCTTTACATATATTTACTCATATTATTATCCCACCATGTATCAAATAACTTTATGGCCTTTAGGGGTACCGTAACGTTCCCCAGAGTGTTGGGACTTGTACTAAAGGTAAATAAAGAACTTAATAAAAATAAAATAGAGTAATTAAGTGATAATGACGATCACTATAGTACGATTGCTCCATAAAATAATTAGTCATCACATGGTCTTATATTATTATACACCTGAAGAACCAACCACATGTGTATATAATTACGGTGTGTGTATTAATTAACTGTGTATCTGGATCTCCTTCAGGCCTATAATAATACAGTATTATTGTATACTTTTGGTACACTGTAATGCCTTTGGTTCCTCCATAGTATGCCAGGAAACAGGAACCGATTAACAAAAATATTGGTGATCTGATGTTTGCATGGAAGGGTTTGGATGAATCATTTGCTCCAGATTTACCAACACTATACTACAGTAGCTCCTTATGGGGATAATTTGTTTATGGGTAAAATGGAGGACTATTGATTTCTCTACCGAATAATTAAAAAAATATATATGGAGGGACCAGGTATAATGATCTTAAAATACATACCAGTATATCCAGAAACAAGAGTTACAGAACCAATGTCACCCCCTGAAGTAATGAACGTATCAAGAAAAACAACTCTTTAGGTGCATATATGTGTGTTGGGGGAGGGGGAGGGCCTTTCCATAAGATACCCTATACTTTCCATTACATTATATTCCATCCATCCATCCTGCTCAGTATAGGTGCTGTGAAAAAGACAATAAATATGGACCTAAACGAAGCCTACCAATCAAAGTTAGGCTACACCCGGAGGAAATAAGCAGTGAGAGAGATTGCAAAAATAAAATTGAGACATTGCGAAAAATAAGAGAGAGATTGCCAAAGCTATATTACGACACACACAGACACAACAAAGAAGAAGAAATATGAGGCTCAACTAAAGAGTGGTCAATAATACAACCATTATATATATACGTCTGCAGAGGAAAACGTAACTGCGTGGTGTACAGTCGCGAGCTGATGGAAAGGACACACTTGAAACGAGGTGATGGAACGGACACACTTGAAACGAGGTGATGGAACGGACACACTTGAAACGAGCCCTACATCAAACATTATAGACAGCTCACGCCACTACACATCTTTCCTTATGCTTAGTGCGGGGCCCTTATCAAGTGTGTCCGTTCCATCAACTCGCGAGTGTACAGTCGGCGGCAGAAGTCGTGTCGCCTCACCTGCTTCACCGAGACAGGCAGTGTTCATGGACTCGAAAAATACACACGTTTTCTACACCTAATAATCTCGAGTCTATAAACATCGCGTGCCTTAGTGAAGCAAATGAGACGACAGGACTTTTGCCGCCGTCAAAACAAATGACCAAAACTAAAGGGGGGGGGAAGTGGGGGGGGGGGGGAGAGTACAGTATACCTCAACCTGTACACACACACACACACAGAGACGCGTCCTATTCTATATGCTTGATCAGGGACCTTGTTTGAAGTGTCTCTTTTATGTGTCCGCAACTGTACACGTGGAAGGGGAAGGTATGTATGTATTGTACTTGTTGCGGACGGGAGGCAGTGCGACCCCCGTGACCCTGAGCTGTGTGTGTGTGTGTGTGTGTGTATGTGTGTGTGTGTATGTGTTGGATGAGTGGTTGCTAGGAATGAAACCCGAGTAACAAACATGTAACCTCAGGTGCTGTTACAATGTTTATAACAACACCGATGTTCTAATGATCAATAACAATGTGGGTTGAATAATTCGAGTACAGTTTTGACTAACAATAACACAAACTATAGTACAGAATATTAGAATTTCTACAGGAAATAGATTAATTAAAACATTTACACACACATTGCCGCCTCTATTACATTTCCTACGACACCTAAAGAGGATTATATTTTTCATCCAGACTATAGCCTATCAACCATTTAAAAGTTAGAATTAATTGATTGATCGATATTAGGCGCCGCAACAGCGCGGTCATATAACGCCAGAAGAAGGTAGCTTACCCTAATAGTCTGCACCCCATTTCACTTTATATATCTACAGCTCCTACATTTAATTCCTTGTTTTTCTTCGGTATACGTAATTAATGTAATCCAAGGCAAAATACAAAAAAAAACATTTTACACTTATCTGCAACTTCAAAACACTGTAGTTCACGCAAAATGGGGTCACATTATTACTTAGAAGAGAATCTACATATTCGCTATAGGAGAAAAATAATAATCCGCACTAAAGTAACCCAATGAACGAAAGTCAGATGGATGACGAGAATGACTGCACTGGTAAAAGGAAATAATGAAATAAATGTGTGTAAAACTTAGTGTTAGGCATGAGAGAGCGACAACACCCCATGATCAGTTCCCCTCGTCACTACAGCACCGTGTCTGTAAAGGAATAATATCAACCTATACATCAGTAAAACTCGTGTTATATTTCCCTAAATTCATTCCCCTTTTCCTATGGTTGGGTGAGAGGCAATGCAACTCCCTCACTCCTTCCTCTAGTCTCTCTCTCTCTCTCTCTCTCTCTCTCTCTCTCTCTCTCTCTCTCTGGGGTTCTCGTCATTATGTTTAGTGTGTGTGTGTGTGTGTGTGTGTGTGTGTGTGTGTGTTCTTCCTCTCGTGTTTGTCTGTATGCCTGTCGTATCCCCGTTATCTTCTTCCTGTCATTACATAAGTATATTCTTATCCCTTCCTGTCTATTTTATCTACGTTGTGTACCGGAATATACCTGTCTCAATCTGTCCTTGCTAACATAACTATAACTACATCTGTCCTATTCCTGTCTCATACTCGCATACTCTATTATTGTTTCCCTGTCTACCGTGTTACGACCCTTGGTCTGTCTGTCTGTCCTAGTCTCACCCAGTGTCTGTATGTCAGTCTGGCCGGTTATATACTGTAGTGCAGTTGTTGAAACCATTACCGAGTTTCCCCACTTGTGACGTTAGGTGCAACTGAGCCAAAACAGTTGACGAGCCATGAATCACGTCCCGGCAAATGGAAATCACTGTTGTTACTTGCATGTAGGCTGTAGTCGACGGCAATAGTTCTGTCGCTATATCTGCCAAGTCATGAAGTGCTGCAGTATGGAAATATTAGCTTCACAGACTCGAAAACAAAAGAACCAGAGATGTTTATTTATTTGTAATTTTATATGGTGAATGTGTTTTGTTCGATGATTAACCTTTATGTTGTTATCCTTCAAGAAATGCTGAGTAAGGCGACAAGAGTTTTGCCACAGACGGTACAGTGAACTTTAGTATTTGTTGTTGTTGAAGTTCCTCAAGCTGTCTGACCTAGCAGCCCCGAGCTCTTGAGGAAGGCCATGGCTTGATCCTGGCTTTACCACAATGCCATCAGTGAGTGTATGTTGTGTTGTTGGCGAGTGTCGTTGTGTGGTGAAAACATTAGCCCATGGCACAAAATATTTGGTATATTCCACCTAATACCATATACAGGGCTTTCATAATGTTTCAAGAGTTACAATTAATCATTCATTTATAAATCAAAATTACTTCTGAGTATCCTACCAAAATACAATACCATTTTTTACATAAACGGAACAAAATGAAACTAGTTGTAATAAGAAAAGCCAAGAGTCGTGTCTAGATAGTGTTGAGAAAATTAGTGAAAGCATCTGATAATTAACGAACCATTCAACCTCTGAGGGAGTGGCCGGGGTTTATAGCTTATACTTACTATATGTAATTATCAGACAGCACCACACAACGGGTTAATCCATTTTCTTCACGGTATATAGGGGTTCCAATTCCCAGCCAGACCCGAACTACATTAGCCTAATATTACGTAGTTACTGAACTCGAAAACAGGTCAATTAAAAGTGACTTGGAATACCACAAACCAGCCAGAGTCAAAAATTTCCTTCAAAGTTCGTGTTGAGGACAAACAAAATACACACGGATGGACTCACATTACACACTGTACGATCGTGGATATATATTCGTCTAAACTTGGAGTTATGATGATGACTGGACGTGTTCGGTAGTCCTTCACGTGTTGTTGTTGTTGTTGTTGGTGGTGGTGGTGTTAATCTTCGTTTTCTTGTTAATTGTGTTGTTATGGGAGATGGAGAGATGGATGGAGAAAGAGTGAAGAGATGGATGGTGTATGGTATAGAAGAGATGGATGGAGAAAGAGAGGAGAGATGGACGGAGTAAGGGAGTAGATGTGGACAGAGGAAGAGAGAAGAGAGAGATGGAGGAAGGAAGACACAGGATAGATTGATGGATGGAGGTAAGAATGGAGGGTTAGGATGACAGGATGGATGAATGGATGAAGTTGACGCATGAGCAATGGACGAGAGAGGAGAACCCAAGTCACGACAACAACAACAACAACAACAACAACAACAACCATAACCACCACCTCATGACGACTTATGTGTATATACTGTATGTCCTTCTTCGCCTGTGTGTATGTATGTGTCCTTCTTCTCCTGTGTATGTATGTCCTTCTTCGGAAACCACAAGCCATACACCATCATCGTTCCTCAGGGTTATCAGGGTTATAACATTTTTCTTCTGCGAGGTAAAATGACGATTCATAAGCCAGTTCATTACAGTCACGAACCATACAGTATAGCCTAGTAGGTATCCAGAGCTGCTGCGGATTATTGCCTGATAGAGTATAAATAGTAAATGAGCTCCATCAAATATATTAAATAGGATAAGCAATGTAGTTGGTACATTGTTAGTTTAGATGTTATTTAGATGATTTTAAATTTCATCATGACCTGAACACATATTTTGGCTTGTACAGTACAAATTACAATATTATTATTATATCTACTGTACAACTCAAAAATAACATAAAAATCATAGTACAAATAGTATCAGGCCATATAGGTACTGCATTACGTACAAATGGTTAAAGAATAATGTTTAATGACAATAGATGCTTAATGACAATAGTTTATTTGTGCTCCATTATAGCCTATTTGCTAAAGATGTCATGATTTTCTCTTTGAATTGTAGGCTGACGTACTGATTCCTCCTAAATGCTCCACAAAACATATCACTAATTCGGAGGTTGGCTTTTTCTTCAGCACAAGTCATAGGATTAATTCAAAGGTAATCATACTACAGTCCATCTCTTTCCATCCCCGGCTGTTTGCACACTAGGCCCTCGTGACTTCAATGTGAGCGACAAGGACAGTTCGTGATTACCGGATAGTGATTGTGTGTGTTAAGGACCCTGTGATCGTGTATGAAAATTGAAGACTTCTGATTCCTTTTGACCATGCCACGAAACAAGCTCCTTCCATATAGGTGGTGTTTCGTGGCAATATTTGTAGGACTCGTTTATCTCCAATTATCTGACTACATCACATGACCACATAAGTATGTGTGTGTGTGTGTGTAATAATAAAATACAGTAGTCTGGGATATTTATAATAAAATTTAGAAGATACTTAACACATGTCATTATTAATGTAAACATTTTTTTACTCTTGCCACGTCCTAAGTACTCTCACCTGACGTAAAATATCATAATTACAGTGTCTGATAAATATAGGCCAAGTGTCGGTCAAATAGAATGCAACAGTCATGAGTCATCAGAAGTAGTGTAAAGGGTATAAGATGCTTCAGTCTTTTGTCTCATACTTTCCTTTACTGTCCTGTCTCCTCTGCTTTAAAACTTGATCACAAGAAGCCACAAGCCTCTTACATCTTTTGTGCGCCTCCCCAAACTCTCTCTCTCTCTCTCTCTCTCTCTCTCTCTGTGTGTGTGTGTGTGTGTGTGTTGGCTGGACATCAGTGTGTGTATGTATGTGTATATGTATGAGTGTATGTGTGTGTGTGTGTGTGTGATAGGAGACAATGTACAGCAGCCCCACTTCCTCTCCTCATGTTATGTTTGTTTGTATGGTTGGTTACTGAAGTAGAGCCAGCCGGGTAGCCCAGCCTAATATATTATAACCTTGAGTATAATGTGTTCCTTTTCCATCTCGTTCTTCGTACAGCCTAATTGGTTTCCCCGTCACTACACCCACCACAATTCCCGGGGTCACTAACTGAAGGGTCAACACCAAAGACAACACTATACTATGTCATGTTCTTGCATACGACACAAAGTAATGCACTTGGTGAATCAAAGTCAGCTATTTGAGTGAATATTATGAACCAATATCACAGGGACCAACAGCTATGTATAGTTTCGCATCACATTACGAAGCAGAGTCATTCGAAGTTGGTGCGGAAGTGAGTGAGTATCGGCATTGGGCTTGACTGTACAGTTGGCCACAGAAATTCTTACACAGGCTATATGAAAAGTGTGGTAGTTATTCTGGAAGCACTGCAGTGAATGGTCTACCAAGTGACTCGGTGATTAGCCTACAGAACAAACCTACCAGGTAATAATAATGTTGTATTGCAGTTACGTAGTCTTACATTTTTAAATATTGTAAACTCTTGAAAAAACAGTGTGTGAATGAATACTTGTGGCCAATAGTAGGCTACATCCCACACAGTCCTGCCTCGTCAACCACACAAACTGCTGACTTAAGTAGAGTGTGACAAGCAGTGAACTAGTCTTCCTGCTGAGGGGAGGAGAAGTGAGGAGGAATGGGAGAGGAGAGGTGAGGAGGGAGGGGAGAGGAGTGGGGAAAGGTGGAAAGGAAAGGAGAGGATGGAGAGGAAAGGAGAGGGAAGGAAAGGAGAGGATGGAGAGGAAAAGAGAGGAGAGGGGAGGAAAGGAAGGTGATGATAATTATAGCCTAATATAAATGGTTGTCGTGTCTCTAGTTACTATACATTAAGCCAGGACATGTAATTATATCTAAAGTGAATATATTGAAAAAGGAATGTACAGTACATTATCACCTGGATTACCTTTCACCACCCTCTCTCTCTCTCTCTCTCTCTCTCTCTCTCTCTCTCTCTCTCTCTCTCTCTCATGCATGGGTGGCTATACTCCATACACGGGTTAATTTTCCACAATATATTTTCATGATCCACAGTATATATATATTGTTTATTTTCTACTATATATACTTGTGTGGGTTATGTAAACTAAACGGATACTACACCACCACAAGCGATTACAATGAATTCTGATGGTTGAGTTGAGACGACTTCAGTTAATGAGTGTACAATCGTAAGCAATAGTTCTTACCCATTATGACAGTACTGTATTTCAAACCCGCATGAGGTATATAAGTAGCACGGATCACACAGGGAGATTCCATATTCCATTACTTTCCAAATCCAACATATTTTATCTATTTATTATATTTATTTAATCATTATTATTTTTAGTTATCGTTTATTTATTTATTTATATATGTATTAATTTATTTAGTTATAGTTTGCTCATCTCCCTCTTAAACAACGGCTGATGTCTTACCTTTTCTTAGCCTAAGCCTATACGAACAGACCATCTTTTGTGTCGAATTGGGAAGTGCTACTAGAGCTATTTAGGCCTACAATAACCCCTGTAAAGCTGCTTATTAGGCCTACTACTACTATGGAACAAATATATATATCTAGGCCTACTGCACTACGAGTTGTATTAAGGGGAGGGTAAAATTTTGGCATTATGGGAGATAATTAATTATTCCACCAAACTATTCCCAGAAACAGTCCATTATATTTGTTAATCTGGTCCTGTTTCCTGGAATACTATGGAGGAATGAAGGCGCTCCAATGTACTACAAGTATACTCTCCCCTTAATACTCTTGAACAAACGCCAGACGATTCAAAATAATACATAGGAAACTCACTCTATAGCATAATCCATGGAGGCTACTTATTTCTCCAACCCTATGCCACGAAACATACGGTATTCCTTATTATTATTAACAGTGAGGTCATCTGTTTCCCGGAATAGTTTAGAGGCATCGTTAACCTGCAATTCATCTACAGGACATTGAACTCATTTCTGATTTCCTTAAAGTAGAACAGACCGAACGCTTGGGCCTAGACCTGTAAGCGGCGATTAACTATACAAGCACACACATACACACACAAGCACACGCCGATATACATGCACCACATTCACTCACAATCTAATCTCTCTCTCTCTGATATGCACATACTCTCTCTCTCCCGAGGATGTCCACATATTCTCTCTCTCTCTCAAGGATGTCCACATATTCTCTCTCTTTCTCTCTCTCTCTCTCTTTCTAGGTAAATGCATGAATCTCTAAACAGTTCGCCCCATGAGTAGCCTAGACCTATAGGCTATGTTTACAAGCGTTCATCAATCGCATTAATTATTCAGGTCGAGTGCAGTTTCAAAGTGGGTAATAAACTACTGCCCATGACATGTACAGAACGATCGAGGAGCCCCAGAATATCACAGGGACTTGATATACCGACAGGATGTAGGCTACAGTCAACACCATAAAATTAATCTGTTTCACTCTACAAATTGGAAGGTCCTTATTAATAATACGGTAGGTTATGTGTCCAACTCCGTGTGCTACAAAACGGAATCTTAACTAATATACTGAGTTACTAGTAGTACTAACACACATAAAGACATTGTTAGTATTACTCTACGGGTGTTATTATGCTTGTTAAAATGTAATGCTTGAGAATATCGCAGCAATTGAACATACTGTAATATGTAATGTGTTATAGATATTAATTTGCTGCATTTATTTAATCCCTTTTAATCGTTCTTAATTTCAAGCACAATAAATTAAAGTACCTGTAAATATTAACCAAATAATAATACAATGTTTATACTCAAAATATTACCTAAAGGGAAAGGATGAGACGAGCACCTAGCCTAATATTCTAAAGGTCCACATGCTAGTTGAAATTCTAGCAGTACCTGGCAACTATTGAGTCTAGACAGCGCCTTTTTAGTCGATTTATTTTATCATTAACCCACAAACATTAGGTCAACCAAAGCCATTAGATTTATAATACGGTAACACAAACCATTTTTCCTTCGTCTAAGGTTTAAAATTGGGTATTGGTTGGTTAAGTGAGTCAGGATTCTCAGGAATGGCTTTGTTCCGTCACCAGGGAAAACCAGACAAGTAATAATTTCAACATTGGTAACCTCAACACCAAGGTGAATGGGCACGTCGACAATGAAGAATAATAATAGTAATAACGGGACAAATAATAAAAGACAACGAATAATAGCAACGACAAAGAAAAATGTCTATCAGCACGTAGACAAATAGGAACAAATAGGAACGACAAACAACAAAAATATCTATCAGCAAGTAGACAACAAATAAATATAGCTACAACAGTAAGAACTGTGAGCAAGTAAACAAAAACAAAATTGCAACAACAGTATTATCTATGAGCACGTAAGCAGCAAAAAAAAAAAAATAGCAACAATGGTAATAATTGAGACAACAAATAATACAATAAGAATAATAACAAAGAGCTAAAAACACGTAGACAACACATAACAATAACAATACCAAAATATATGGACACGTCAACAACAAATACTATAATAACAATAACAAGAGCAAGGGGTACGTAAACATCACATAATGGCAACAAAAACAACAACTAGAGTGGCTGTATTATACCGTAAAAATCTAAAAGAACGTCATAGTATTAATTACAAGAGTGAGAGTGGAAGCCGGGTCATGTTAGCCTAATATCCAACCATATACTTTAGGCCTACAACACAGTAACCTAAGTGGATGTGGACGAAACAACAACATAGAATTGGTGCAGAGCTAACGACAAACAAATACAAAAACAAACAAAGAGGAGGTGAACTAAATATAACAGAAATAAAGAAGGTGCTTGAGGTGAAAACAAACCACCATAACAACAAGGAGAGTGGGTGTGGTTATAATAAAATAAAACGGTAATAAAGAATATGTATGAAAGTGGGTGTGGGCTTACGTAAAAATCCCTCTTCCCCTCTCCCACTCCAGTAGCCCCAACGATACGCTCCAGGACTTTTATTACGTTGTGATTTTTTTTTTTTTTTTAACACCACTTTGGCTAGGCTATTACACATTTCTCCTGGTGTGGGAATAGGCTATTTTGGCGAAAAATTCAATGGAGGGTTGTACTATACAACAAAACAGACATCCCATTTGAGTAATAAAGTGATAATTAGTTTGTTTGTTGGTAAAGATTGTAGGAATCAATAATCCTTAAGTCACACAGTACAATAGGTGATCCCTATTTTAATGTACTGTTTGGTCTTGAATTTCCTTCCGGTAAGTTATTCATACAAGGTAAATGCCTATATAACCTGTACTGTATAAGAAAGACTACATCAAGGGACTGGATAATATATTCTATGACTCCCACATACATTACCATATCCATCATCTATGTATCCCTTTAGGTAGTTTAGTAGTTAGTGGATTGGAAGGTCTTTCATTCCTCCAAACTATGCCACGAAACATATCCCCTATTAGTACCACTGATGTTGTCTGTTTTCTGGAATAGTTAGAGGATTCTGCAGGAGCCTATCAATTTACCAACAAGAAAATCTCCCCTTAATTAAGGGCCCTGTGATCGTGTTTGAAAATTGGAGGCTTCAGATTCCTCCTGACCATGCCACGAAACAAGCTCCTTCCATAGCCTACAGGTGGTATTTCGGGGCAATTTTTGAAGGACTCGTTTACCTCCAATTGTTTTACTACATCATGGGTCCCTTTATTACGTACTGTACCAAAAGTATACTACACTACCCCTTAATAACTTGGGGAGGGGGTAGGAATGTCCCATCTTACTACCTGTTGGTCAGGACGTGGGATTTTACGCAGGCAAGGTTAAAATATGAAGGTTTTATCTCTATCAGGGAGAACCATGGAGCTATATATACTACCTCCATGGGAAGAACACACACACATACACACGTACGTAAAAAACTTAAACGCTACCCTCCTCACCCCACAGCTTTCTCAAGGTCATCCCGGGAGAGGGAAGACCACTACATAACAGAGAGGGAGAGAAAAATAAAAAGTGTCTAGCTAGTATTGAGGATCCGGCCATGTGTAAAACCCGTTTGGTCAGTACGACAACAACAGCAGAGAGGTGGAGTGGAGCGTGGGGTGAAAGTGAGAGTGAAGGAGAAAGTCTTGCCGTCCCAGGTTACACACACACACACACACATTCCCTTTTGCCTTCCATCCATCCCGCCCACATTCCCTCCTTCCTTCCTTCCATATCTCTCTCTCTCTCTCTCTCTCTCTCTCTCTCTCTCTCTCTCTCTCTCGTTCACTTTTTATCGCTCCTTTCCGTCTGACCTTCTCTCCCCTACCTTGCTTTGTTGCTACACTCACTCACTCACTGTGTGTGTGTGTGTGTGTGTGTGTGTGTGTGTGTGTGTGTGTGTGTGTGTGCTTCATTTATTCCATCTCTTCTAAGACTCCCCCTTCACCTATATATATTCTCTTTTACCCCTTTTCTCTGTACTAAATAATTCTCTGACAATTTGATATTCCCTTCTCTCTTGCGCCATTCATTTCTCATATCTGGCCTTTCTCCCTCGTCTTGCTCTCTTCTCCAATTAATCCTGCTCCTCCTCTTTTTATCATTCCCTCTTCCACTACAAATTCTGCGATTTAGTCTTCCCCTTGTACTCTATCTCCTTCATTCCATCTCTTTCCCCTCTACCTTTCTTCTCTATCATTCTTTCTTTTCCTCTACGACTTCTCCTTTAGGTTCTCCAGTCCTTCCCATGCACTCTCATCTCCTTTCTTCCTTACTTGCGTCTTCTCTTTATGTCCCTTTCCTTTTCTACCTCTTTCTACTCCATTCTATTTCTCACCCACAATTCCATTTCCTCGACCTCTTCCATCTATCTCATTTATCTCCTCTTCCTCATTCATCTTTTCCACCTCCATCTTCCGCTCTTGCACTTTTCAATTATTCACACAGACTCTTTCCTCCTCCTCCTCCTCCTCCTCCCTTTCCCCCTCTCTCCCATCTCCTTCTCATCCTTCTCCCCCTCTTCCACGTTCTCCTTCCCCCATCTCCATTTCTTCCTCTTCCTCCTCCTCCTCCTCTCATGCAGCCTCCCCTCACTTCTTCCCCAGTCATCCCATTAGGCCAGAGCTCAATTGTTTTTCTCTTGGCCACTAATCTCGTACACTTTCCTTCCTTCCACCTTTCCTGTTTTTCTTTCTTCCGTGTTGCTTCTCTCTTTCTCTCTCTCTCTCCCTCTCTCTCTCTCTCTCTCTCTTTTTCTCTCTCTCTCTCTCTCTCTCTCTCTCTCTCTCTCTCTCTCTCTCTCTCTCTCTCTCTCTCTCTCTCTCTCTCTCTCTCCACCTTTCCCGTTTCTCTTTCTTCCGTGTTTCTTCTCTCTCTCTCTCATACATACACACACACCAACGACCGACATTTCCTCTTAATCTTTCCTTCCCTTTCTCTCATTCCTCCACCTTGCTACACCACCACCACCACCACCACCACCACCACCACACACCACCACCACCACCAACATCCCTTTTAAACTCTCTCCACCCAACCAGCTTCTCCCTTAATTCTCTTTCTTATCTTCCAAACGAACCTCCTCCTACGTTGTGAAGGCAAGTCAACAAAACCATCCCACTGTGTCGTTTGGAGAGTAGAGAGAAAACAGGCAATGGCAGGCGAAATGTTGGTTTGCACAGTATAACCAAACCAAACCAAACAGGTGAAGCCGAAACTATATAGCGGTCGACGAAACTGAAATAATGAACCGTTCTCTCTAGCCTATACCTTTTTGTGTGTAGGCCTATGTGTGTGTGTGTGTTCAATCAGGTTACCATGAGTCACCCGACCTGCTAGATTTCCTTTACAGTATTTTCGCCTTGTGTGTGTGTGTGTGTGTGTGTTCAGAAGAGTTACCATGACTCACTAACTCTGCTGCAACATTCCCTTTACAGTACTTTAGCCTTTTATTGTTCCATTTCTCTCCTACACTGCTTCCTTCCCTCCTCCTCCTCTTCCTCCTGCTCCTACTTCTTCTCCTATATTTCTCTCCTCCTATGAATTTTCCTTCCCTTCACGCCGTATTGCTCCATTTCTCTTTCACGCTCACTTTCCTCGCCTTCCTCCCTCTTCTTCTTTCCTTATCTCTCTCCTCCAGGCACCTTCCATCACGGTTTTCTTTACTTGTCTCACCGTTCATCTTCAAACCTTCCTCCTTAGCTCACTCCCTCCCCCACACACACACTCCCTCAGTCCCCTCACCCCCACCATAACCCCGGAACCCACACACTCCTTCACCCACCATTCACTCCCCTTCTAAACACCCCTCACCCACACACTCATTCAGTCCTTCCTTCTTTCGCATCCACTTCCTCACTTTACAATCACGATATTTATTTTCTTCCCACCTCGTAATCGGTCCCTGTCACCCCCCACCCCTCCTCTCCCTCCACCTGCCCCTCCACTTTTGACTCCTCCCCTCCCTCCACCTCTCATTATTTCTAACCTTCCCTTCTTACACTTCTTCCTCCCCCCTCCACCTACCCCTACACCTCTCATTAAACCCAACCCCTCTCCTACTTCTCCCCCTTCACCCCACTCCCACTACCTCTATACTCTTGACCCCTTCTCTTCCCTTCCACATCTCATTATCACTAACCCCTCCCATTATTCTCCTATTTCCAATTTCTCCCTTCACCTTCCATTTTTCATAACCCCCTTCCTCCCAGAATTCTTATAATGCCTCCCTTTTCTTCTTTATTCCCGACTTCTCCCTTCCTCCCTCCCCCCACCATTGTTCCTACCCCCTACCTCCTTCCCACTTCACCCATTTTCACCCTCAATCCTCTTCACACGATCGCTCCCA
Organism: Petrolisthes manimaculis; assembly: GCA_034508575.1. Lineage (NCBI taxonomy): Eukaryota > Metazoa > Arthropoda > Malacostraca > Decapoda > Porcellanidae > Petrolisthes > Petrolisthes manimaculis. Next base: position 237,833 of record JAWZYT010001463.1, on the reverse strand, counting down.
CACCCTCCCTCATGTCTTGTCCATTCCAATATTCACTTTCTCCTTCCTATTATGTCAACGTCACGCCATACACTTCCTTCCTCACTCTCTCATTTCGTCACCACACCTTCTTCAAAATATTCAACACACCATTTCTGCACTCCCTAAGTTATATATTTCCCTAAGACATTATTCACCTAATATTTTCTCCTCAAATCACTCTCTCACTCCACCTCATCACACTACTTTTCCTATGCAAAATTACCACGAAACTCTTCAGGCCAAATTTCTACCAGGAGTTTCTCGTTGAATTGGTGAATATATATAAATAAGCCTTTGCAGTTATCCAGGTTGAACAGCTCTTCCCACTAATCAAACCACTTCCTTATGTTATTGAGTGACTAACCAAGGTCTTCTCCAATCATTGTGTTTATTGCCATGTTGAATAGTGTGGTACCGTAACTTAATCGATTATAGATGATTTGTGTCCTCCAATACCTTCCATCACGCAGATAATAATAATAAAGGGGAGATTCTCTTGTTGGTAATAAATATGGAGCAACTGATTCCTCCAAACTATTTCAAGCAACAGGCCATCGTTAGGCTGTATACATTTGTTAATCTGGTCCTGTTTCCCGACATTATTTTAGAGGAGTATAAAGCGTTCCAATTCAACAAAAAGAGAATCTCCCCTTCAAGGCCAACTGGTGAGAGCTCCTGAGTACAATACAGCCTTCATCACGAAACTTTCCCTCACCATATTACCACCTCTTCCGTACTCTAAAAACGGGAACAGGAGGAAGTTAAGTCGTGAGGAAAAGTGCCCGAGATAACCAGGCACCTCAGGGGGGAAACAAGGAACGAATCCCAAGGAAGGTCACATACTCACGGAAAACCACAAACTGAGAGAGAGAGAGAGAGAGAGAGAGAGAGAGAGAGAGAGAGAGAGAGAGGGGGGGGGGGGGGGGGACAATGAATCAGTTTTTATTTCCTCGAGATTCACGGTGGGTGGGTGTGGTCAGAGCCTCGTGGGTTTTTTTTTTTTCGATCTCTTGTGTACAGACGAGTGCTGTAAGTGTCACAACAGTACGGTAACATTCGGTGGTAGTGGTGATTGTGTCTGGCAAGTACTTTCCATCCATATCATTACCGCTGCAGTTGCCAGATAACACCACAGCAGTTTATGATACAGTAGTACGGCTATTGGCCTTGATTGTAGAGGTAGGCTACCGTACTTGCAACATGTGTCAACTGAGAATTGTTCATTATATCACAACATGGTAATTGACCAACTCTCATGCAAAAAACACAGGCGACACCATTTTGCTTGATCGATACATTAAGTGCATTAATTTGAACTTTTAAGATGGAAAGGGATTATTTATAGACTATACTCGTACAATACATACTGTCCGTGATGAGAGCTCAGGTAAAAACGCACGATATGAAAAGTAACAAACAAAAACCTTCACATTGCCAATAGTGGTGTGATAAAATTTCCTGAATATCGAGTCGGATGAGGTGAGTAGAATACTATTTTTATTATATATACATCTACTTTTATTGCCTCCCGTCAGCTTCAATATAGCCTATAATTATATACTTGATATATATATGCCGAGGTGTGAGGTGAATGTTACTTCCTTTTTTCCCCCTGTCGTCAGCTTCAACATAAAAACACTACGACTCTCACACGTACTGTAGGGCAATTCCTGGTGGTGGGTGTGGTCATTACCTTGCCAGGGTTGCAGGTGGAGGCTACGGATCGGAAGCAACGAGAAAACAAAGTAGCTCGTTATTATCACAATGTTGGCTTAAGAGAGAGAGAGAGAGAGAGAGAGAGAGAATGATGCACAAGTACGGTAAAGTAGGCTATATACTAGATAAAACACCTGACAATGATGTGTACAGTTACCGTACTGTACACAGCAATAACGAAGAGTCTGAGGTGTGTTTGTATGTATGTGTGTGTGATTAGGTTGCCTCACAACTTCAGTGTGGGTCAGAACCTCCTACAACACATTATGCCTCTTGTAAGAGATTTCAACAAGTTAGGCTACTGACAAAGTGAAGGGGAGACCGTGCCTAACAAATGCGGTGCGAGCCCACGGCGGTCAAATAAATTATTAATATCATATATAATATATATATCTAAAGTAGAAGACATTAATAGATTTCCATATTTTTATCTGAGAGGGGGAAGACTAAAATAATACACACCATACCCATTTTGCATTTCACACTCGTTAAGTTTAAGGAAAGTTGATAAGCTACCACAAACTCATCAATTTTCCGTCATTTAAAACTAATGGTGAAAAAGCAACCCTATAGTCCATACCATTGCTTCAGTCGCTCATCTCTATAATTATAATGGTATGATTAATTATTTAATCTCGTTATAAGAGAGTACACTATTAAATATTTCACTACTATTATAGAGGTTGAGATGACGATGCTGATGAAAGAGTTAGAAGTGGTGGAAATGGTGGTGGAAATGGTGGTGGGAATGGTGGTGGAAATGGTGGTGGGAATGGTGGTGGAAATGGAGGTGGGAATGGTGGTGGAAATGGTGGTGGAAATGGAGGTCATAGTGTCTCTTTAATTAATAATTGGATGAAACAAGCCTGGAAGAGGAGTCTGGTAGATCACACAGATAACACCAACATATCATCAATAGACCGAGGCCGGATTGCAATCTCTTCACGAATTGTGTGACCTAAAAGGGATCGTCGAAAATAAACGAAGTCTTAAATCTAGTCCAGTAAAGGGGACCTACTGTAGCTCGTGTTTGTGTGACACTGATAGGGTTTAAAATTAAATTACCCAGTCAAAATTTTCTTAATCTTTCTTGTCTTTTAAATGTTACTTTTATTTTTACAAATATAATAACACTGGACAGTATTATATCGCTCACAAGAATTAACCTATAGGCTAACCCACTCAAATGGTACGCTAGCCAATTTTATCAAACCCAGAAGAAACTAGGAGAGCTTAAGGTAATCTGTTTATGTCTCTCTAGTTTCTCCCAAAAATCATAAGATGTAGGCTAGGCTAATGGGAGAAAAAACTGTGTCAATGTACAGCTGGCATCCCCAACCATCACACAAGCACTGCATGTTGATAAAGATGAACGAGGAACAGGAATACACTAATGAGGAAGACGCTAAGTAGGCACAAAAGTACGAAAAAGAACTCGCATGAATAACACAACGCAGTAAGTGTTTTTTCACAAATTCACAGTCCATTCAGTTCTGGCAATGTGCAGTGTCTGCCCAGGCTTCAGAGTTTGACAGTATTAAAGCAGGACAGGAGTGGGTAGAGTTGAGGAAAGATGGGGATTTGAAGAGGAAAGTTGGGCCGAGGATAGAAAATGTGGAAAAAAGGAAATAGAGAAAGTGAGAAGGGAAAATTATCAACAAGTAGGCTAAGAGGATACAGGAGACCAGATAGGCCTACACATACCATCACACAATAACATAACGAACTTGGTGGAAAGTAAAATGACTGGCAAATAAATAAATGACATATAGTATAGGGCCACTACAGGCTATTAAAGAGGTCTGGAACAAATGTGGAATGGAATGGTTCGTGCGACTGAATCAAGAGAGTGAGTGGTAAAACAATAGGAAAGGCCTTTGTTCTGCAAGGGACTAATAATGGTCCACGGACTAATGATGATATCTCTCACTCACTCTCTGTATCTCCTCAAATTGTACCCATTTCATTAAAATATCAAACAAAAATAATGTACCCGGTACGGTATGTAACTCTTAGATATTTTTCTTAGAGACATACTGATAAACAAAAGGATGTAGGCTAATAATATCCTTTTTGGCGGAGGTTATAACTCAACGCGGCATCATTCCAAGAGGGATGCTGACAATCAACTTATGAGAAAACAAAAAAAATACCTATCTAGTTTCTTCCCTATGGAATATTGTAAACAATTTCAATATATAAAAATCCCTCATATTAATCCTGATCAACAACCTAATTACCTGTTCCAATATAGTTTTGGCCACCGCCAGCCCTCCACTTAGCCTAGCCCACCCCATTAAAAAAAACTGTGTTCTTTTCCCTACTTGTCTCTCCTACCGCAAAGCTTAAGGGGATATTTCCTTGTTGGTAAATTGGAAGGCTATTGATTCCCCCAAACCATGCCAGGAAACAAACGACCAGACTCGGGACTGCTCGGACAGACAGTCTGAGGAACTACAATAACAGACGACCTCAATGTTAAAAATGAGCATGTCTGTTTCTTGATATAGTTTGGAGGAATCAATGACCTAGCAATTCACCATCAAAAGATTCTCCCCGTAAGCTATCTATTCCTGTTAACCCAGTTATCTCTCTCTGTTTTCTTGCCCCGTCCATCAGTTGTCACTCTGTCCTCGTAGTACGGTAGTGCTCATATAATTAATATTCATCCAACGTTCACTAAGGCAGGACCGGAGAAGCACTACATCACAGTCACATTCAGAACAACAAACTTAACACACGCCATTAGGCTACAAAAAAAATATTGCACATAATTTATTGGGTCGAACCGAATTTTACCTAAATTTCCACCAGTCTCATTCAAAGTAGTAGACTCACCATTCAATATATAAAGCCTTAAGATTTATCCCTCTCATGCACAAGTAACACGTAAGATGGTCGTATCAATATTCTTATGCACGTACCGTAGTGATAGCCTATATTCCTCATGATTCAGACATCCGAAGCATGCACATTGATCTACAGGACCAAACCTGAGTGCAGAATCACTAGTACACAAAACACAAACATACGACGCACGTGTAGTTTGATCAAATAAGAGAGGGTTAGCCTAGTGCCCTAGTCTGACAAAAGTGTAAATATATTTTAGTACGGTACTAGTATGTAACGATACAACCTGTAATCGATTCCCATCATAGCCAGTGTCAACTTAATTTCCTAAAACACTATGTCAATACAGCGCTTGTTTTTTTTTTTTTTATATTAAGATAAAAAGTGTCTGGGAATGATATACCGGTACCGGTACTGTACTGCATTTAAAGTTTTGGAGTGAGTCATGACAAGTGTTATGATCTTAGGTCAGTGGACGTCAGGAAATGAGAGGAAACTAGAAAAGTAGTGTGAATAATAGACATTTAGCGTTATTGTACAGTACGTCATAATAATTACTTATACGTGATTTACTCCACAATTTCCTTCGACTTTCAAGCCTTCCCTCTCTCTGTAGACATTGACATCGTAGGTTGAACGAGCACGAGAAAAGTGAAGGGAAAAATGAACAAGCAGACGTGTAATAAAGAATGAAGGAATATGTTAAGAACATTAATTTTCTGAGGGTCATTTCAAATAATAATTCTAACTTTTTTTTCATGTCGACTGTCATTAGTTCAATTGGTAGCCAATTCACTCGAAAAAAAAAATGCAAGAATACTAAATAAAACAACGTACAGCCTCCAAAAAACTGTCGGTAATAAAACAAATGAGCATAAATGACAATAAACGTAAAATTCTGAGACATTGCCAAGAAACCTGATTGATATCGTTACGCCGGTAGATCAGGATGCCAACTGTAAATATTACGTTCATTGATTATGAATTTGCATATTCCATTTTTTGTAACTGTCGTGTGGTGATATAATTATAGAAAAACGTCGTGCTATATCAATATTGCTGTGGGCTGTGTTATGAGGAGCGATAATCCATCCATGTGTTGCAACTCACTGCCAACCTTGCATTATTATCGCACCTGTAGTTTCGTTCGTTTCCCAGCAGCATCTAGGCAGCCATGCCGATAGTTCTGGGGGAGGGTGTACACGAAAAAAAAAATAAAAAAATTATAAAATCCGTATTAGCCTAGAACTAGTTGGAAATCCCAGGGCACGTCGAACTTATCCAAGTCAGAAATGTCTTCTGGTTAAAAACAGTACCGGTATGTGAAATCCCGTGGGTAGGCTAGTCGACTACACGGTTGTCAACAAGGAATATCACACCCTGATAAACCTTCACAGGGTGGAAATACCTTAATAATATACGGTACATCCAGTGGGGTCAACATTTCACTCGAGAGTATTTCCCCACCAGTGGCGTTCCCTGGACAGACGGGGGGAGAGGGGAGGGGGGGTTAAGACGAAGGAGGAAAGACGAGATATAGACGGAGGGAGGTTTAGGACGACGGAAGGAGAGAGGAAGGGAGTTAAAACGACGGAGAGAGAGAAGAGGACCATGGGAAGGACGTGGGAGGGAGGTAAAATGGGAGAGAATGGAAGTCGGAATGTTTATATGGCGGGAGTTTGAACGGTAACTGTTTTACTAAGTTTGCGTGGCATTAACAACAGATGCCGAGCTTTAACTTTTCCTCTTAATACCACCAGACTATTGTTTTTCAAAAAGGATAAAATGTTCTCACAAAACAATAAATTACTGTATGCTACCGACTACCGTACCTCTTATGATGTGAAGATTGTGAACGGCAATATTGCCAATATTTACGTTCTCCTGATAATATTTACCCTTTCTGGATACCGGTATATATATATATATATATTCCCCGTTATAAATATGAGGGGATATTTAATTTTTCTTGTCAAATTTTAATATGTGTAGGAAGAAAGAGGAAAGTTTCTTGGCTGACTGTATGGTGGTGGCTGCAGACCGGTTACGAGGGGGAGGAAGGGATAAAAACAAGGAGGGAGAAGAGCCTGAAGACTGAAGAGGGGGATTTGTTTGGTTCTTCCCGGGACAATCCCGCCCACCGCTGTATATTCTTTTCCTACTCCCCCGTTGCTACTTCAATGTAACTTCATCGACAAATCCAATGTACAGTATGTGTTGCGCAACCACTCATCTTCAGTAAAAACACCTGTCCTCAGTAGAAATACCTGTCCTCAGTAAAGACACCTGTCCTCAGTAGAAATTCCTGACCTCAGTAGAAACACCTGTCCTCAGTAGAAATAGGCTACCTGACCTCAGTAGAATTACTTGCCCAAAGAAAATAAAATATATATATAACAAGTTTTAAGTAGAATCATTTATATGGCTCTGCATTACAGGCAGCAATTTATACGAGTATCTATAATAACCCACTACGATTGATAACTACAACTAGAAAAATTTATTATCGGAAGAATGCATTACTTATGTCAACTTATTCGATGTTGTTTCCATTTTAGATAAACAAAAATACATTCCCTACTTCCACATGTAATGCTTGGATTCTCGCCAGGTGATAATTATATACCATACCGTATGAGGTATGAAAACCCGGCTGTCGTAAGGTTAATTCCCTGAGCCAACGACAGCAACAGTAGGTTTAATCTCCACTGGCTTGCGTCACCACCGCCTACCTCCCTCACCTTGCAGTCGTCAACTTGTTTTTGTATGTCGATTGCATTTAGTCTGGGTGAATAGAAAACCAGACTTACATTGTTTACAGTAAAACAAATATAGGGTACATAAAATACTATAATAAACACTGTTCATTCAATACTAACCCGATGCGAAACAAAATAATAATTGCAATGAAAGTCACTGCATGCATAGCGCCGTAATTAGGATTCTAAACGTAATTTACAGTATGAACAATATTCTAAATCTAGAAAATAGCTACGGTATAACGTAGTGGAACGGGCAGGCCTGGGTTACTGTATAGCCTACTGATGCAAAATGATAATGTTAAATACACACAGCGTACGTGGGCTACACCTGCCATATAATTGATAGTTATTACCAAACTGGTGGGTGAGCTGTATAATCGAGCCAGAGTCCAGTGCATGAGTAGCATGAGGTCGTATCATAACACTTAGGCTATACCAGTTCAAGCTGACCTTACTGAGCGCACATACACATACATGATCCTGCCACATCCTCTCCCTCACTTCCACACGCCGCCATTCTTCTCCAGTAGCTACTCCCAACTTTATCTTGATACGGGGAATCATTGAAAACAATTGGCGACGTTTGCACTTTGCACTAACATCGAATAAATATCTGGAAGATAAGCACTTCAGGCGTCCAAAGGTTAAAAGTCAATCTGATTAACCCATCAAGACCTTCCACAAAATTGAACAAACACATTTTCCCCCGAAGAAAAATAATTTCTGTATTAAGTGTGCAATTTAAAAGAAATCCCTGGTGCTTCAGTTTACGGGCCTGTAAATCATATGTGGTCATGACTTGGCAATTCAATATAATACTGTAAAGCAAAAACTAGTACCGGTACCATACCATTGGGTGCTAAGATGGTAAAATATAATGGGACAAATTCATGACTTGGCAGATAAGGCGACACTACTTTTGTTAGCGGTTGTAGGAAAGCAAAATACCAACTAAAATTATATACAGTACTAGTATCTGCCAACAACAATCTCTGGGTCTGATGTGTTTACTAATAACAGAACCAGCTCCATGAATTACAAAGAGCGACCATAATGTCCCATCCATGGTGCCACTCAACAGTAAATATTATATTAGGTTAGGCTACTCTTTTCTTTCTTTACCATCTTCCTTTCCTACCGTCTTTACTGTTCTTTTCTTCATTTGTCATTCTCCTCGCCTCCTTCCTTTCCTGTTAGGCCTACTCCCATTAGCCTATCTACACTAACCTTTATTTATTTATTATTATTATTATTATTATTTAGATTTCCTCCTACCGTGCCCCCTGCAAGTGCTTTAAAACAAACTTGGGAATGATTCAATCAGTACTTGCCAGACTACACCAATATTACTAGTTCTCCATCCTCCCTTCCCTCTACCGTAAAAGACTTGGGTAATACAGCCTCATGTGCCAGTGCCAGTTATAATAGTACAGTGTAACGGGGTCCATGTGCAGCGGGTGGGATCGTCAAGGTAAACGCGCTCAAGCACCACCACACACAACTTCACATTAGTAAACTGTACAGAACATGAAGCAACACACAACCGTTTTCATAGTGTGTGTGTGTGTGTGTGTGTGTGTGTGTGTGTGTGTGTGTGTGTGTGTCAGATATGTGGCAAATGTTAACGTTAAACAGGCAGGGAGCTTTACTTATTTTAATTAACAGATAAACATAATATTGGAGATCTTAGATTCAGAAAGACTTTGGAAAAACCAACTACAGAATCAAAACAGGGGTAGGTACCAGTATAGGCTATACTGATATTACTCTTTCAACTGTTATATACCGTACTGAGCTGAATCTTACACCACTTATCAACGTCACATCAAACAACGTTAGTCCTTTCATTCACATTCGGTTCTTACTGTTGTTATAACTGTTGATCCTAGGACTCACGTGGATGGATCTATAGTTCCGCACACATAGGCTACCAGTATTAAAACTACTCAGGCTAAAGAGCAGGTCCTTTTATTCTCTCATTAAAACGCATTTCCTCTTGCTTACTCTTCCTCTATCCACCACCTCCTCTTCTATTTTACCAGACTAACCTAGACTGGACTAATACAGTTCCACAACATTTTGTAAGCCTTCCCCGCGGCCTAACAATTGGTATTTTCACTCTTTTCGATTGTAATTATCACCCTCAAATAACTGTCAGTGTTAACACACAGCATTTCATCTACACTGGCAATCTCTCTCGTTCTACACAATCACCATTTTCGCCCTAATTGGTATCACTTTTCCAAATAAACACCAATGTCAGCAAACGCCTCCCACACCTCATAACCTGGACACGTGAGCCACACCAGCCCTCCCACCAACACCGTCCCTCCTATTATCCCCTCCTACCACCACCACCATCACCACTGTCCATCCTCACACACCCAAATTCCACCACCAATGTCCCTTCCACACACACACATACCCATCAACGTCCCTTTCACATACCCTCCCACAAAAACCAGTCCCACCTTCCTTCCAACATCCCCTACCAATGTCCCTCCCACATACATAACCTCCCACTACCTCCACTCTTCCACCACCATTACTGACTATACCTTCATGCCTGTACCCTCTCCTACCACCTCCACCCGTCATTGTCCCCACCACCATTAATTCACTGCCTCTACCACTGCACCCCCCCCCCCTCAACATCATCAACACCTGCACCATTCCCATAACTACCAGTGACATCAAAATAAAGTATATGCCATTTCCAAATTTCATCTCTTTGCCGAACTCATACAATAATGGAATAATAGTGGGACACATCCACGGAACACAGGGCCAAAATGGTACTGAGTACTGACTAGGGTTTATTGTCAATACTTACTTTAAAACTATATAATTATATTGCCTTGGTAATAGTCAAGCGGTGGACCATAATCAGGTTTGGACTGAAAGCTTGCAGATTGCAATGTTTTATAGTGTTTTTAATGCATTTATTGTTCAAGGCCGTCGAATTTTAATGTTTTGGGAGATACGACACACACACACACACACACACACACACACGCAATAAATACGAACATGTTACCCCACACCGGACTAAAGGTTTAATCTAATCCTCCAACGATGTAACATGCAAATAATAAACCTCCATTTTCAAACAACAGGTACACAAGCAACCTATTCAATATGGCCCTAACGACAGCACCTGTCTACGGTATGTATTTTGTACCAGAATTATCATCGATCATCATGGCTTACCCTATAATGTACAGGTTACCTGATAAACACTAGACAATAGGACCTAATTGCCGGTATGTCACAAGAAAAACAATGTTTTCGAGCTACGGTATGCAGTACAGCACAATCCTTGGTACAGCATACCTTGTATCCATATAGCCCAGAGCAAAGAGCGAGCTCAACCCCTGCTCGCATCAGTGGAGGGGTTGTGGAGAGTCGAATCTCCATTTTTGACAGTTGTCTTGTGCTCAACTATTCATAAATAAACATTTGTTCTAGTCGCTCCAACCAACCTAGTATAGTAAAGAATCCTATTTATCCTTTGTTACCCACTACCTCGCTGTTAGGTGTGCATACAGTGACCAAAATGGAACTAAAGCCAGTTAGGCTAGACGGGAGGCGATAATATAATTAACGCTATTATAGGCCTACTACACCAACCCGTCAACCTTACGTCGCAAAGCAGCACACTCGATGTCTATACAATAAACTACAACTATCTTTACTTCAATTAACCCATAAATAATACAACACTTGACTGCACAAACGAACCATCCCAGTTAATGAAACAGAGGAGTATAAGCTATGCCCTGTAAGTACATACAGTCGCTAATAATAATCTAATTATCCACATATGAGTGACTCGTGTAAACGTTTGACAGCTTTTCTCTGTTCATATACTGAGAATACTTCCAATAAAAAAAAATATTAATAATAGGCTAAGCAGCATCTTCTAGTTACAAGCAGTTAGCTACTCACTATTTAAAATAATAACATCACATAGGAACGTGACTATATATGTCAGCAATACTGTTTGAGTTATCCATGTGTATTGAAACTTGTGTCCGCGACCGTACAAAACAAATAGCAGCAACTTACCTCTTGGTTGATAACGTAATGGTCGTTCTCATCCTGCGCCACGGGAGCATACCCATTTGACTTCATGGTGGGGACGATTTATCACAGGGATGACACTGGAGGCCTGTCACTCACCCACTGATGACACAAGTTAAGTGAGAGACCGCCACACCACGTACAGTAAAGCAACCAACCACACTGGCCTCGGTGGCTCGGTTACACTTTACACACACACTTGTGTTCTCATTTGGGTTTCGCTAGGCTAGCCGGCTAGGCTACACGTTATACGGTATCGGTAGCCTATCACATTCACGTACCAATACTGGCCACTCACACAATACTGTATTAGGTTTTATTCACAACCAAATTCTTGCTACACTACACTTTTTTCTTTTCAAATGTACCGACGATGTATACCGTGACTTTCAACGCAAAATTGCCTCTTTGATCATTCTATTTACCGGTATAAAATACTTTGAAAGAGTAATTCTTATCGTACTGTTCCTCTTTTCTCACAACCATTCACTCTGTTAACAAAAACGCGTTTGTTCTTTTTCTACACAATACTGATATAGTTCACACTATTGTTCTTGACTAGGTACTGGCACTGCAATTAGACGAGCAGTACCATAAAATATTGCTAACGATTAGCCTATATAATTATAATACTTACACATCACAGACGAACAAATTATTTTTACTTCAGCACACACTTTGTAGGTTTACACGTGTAACACAGCTCAAAGCACTTACAGCCTCACTTAATACTTTTATTCTTCTCCTTCACACAGGTCTCCTTTGAATTCACTAATATTTTGAGAGGCTCCTCCACTTCCTTATTTGATTATCTGGTGACTCGTGCGTGACTTTAGTGTGAATTATTAACACTGTTGCCCTGGAAACTCGGCTTATAAGATGTCAATCCGAGGTCTCCAGCGCTCACACTTTCACTCTTCGTCCATACTCCAGGGATGACTTGGGTGTTTACAGATATTTGCGTGTGTCACTAACAACAAATCGCCGAAGCAACACAATGTTATTTTTCCAAGATATTATAACAGTCCCATTCCTTTATCTGCAGCAGTGTCTATGTAAAGTAATTTCTACTATTACTTTCTGTATATTGCTCCGCTTGTATATTTATTGGCAATAAGTTGTGGTTTGTGGAATCAAGTTCCTGACGTGATATGTGGGAGTGGGAGGCAAGGAAGGGGCGGCAGACAAATATTCTTCAAGAACAGCCAATGAATCCTTCTTCCTTGCTGCCGGCTCTGTGGAAAGGAAGACAACAATTATGAATCCCACAAACACACGATGACATCAACAAAAGTAACAATACACACATGACTATACAAAATAAGAATGCCCTTTCACCTTTCCTAAGCTTGTTGTCCATCCCACGAATATTATTTTGAATTGCTTTTCCCTTTCACTGCTCTCAGTTAACACAAATGGCGCTTTTCCCGCTTTAAGACTTTGATTATATAAATTATGTACCGGTAACTTTGGGTAATTAGGCGAGCTTAATTATAGTACCCATAATGTAACATCAAAGCTGAGACTTCTCCCCCCTCCAAAAAAAAAAAAAAAAAAAAAAAAAAAAATTATAATCCTGAGTCAGTACCTAATGTCGACCTATTTATATATTTGGACTATATTTCCATTATTGAAGAAGGCGAAAACAAAGGACAGAAAGAAGTCCGCTCAACGTCGTCAACGGGTGAAATAGAAGAATGAAAGAGGTTCAATACCAGCTGATTTAAGATGTAGCAATAGAGCGCCCGTTGTCCTATTTATGGGGAGAACCTCTTTTTGGTAAATTGGAAGGCTCCCGATTCCTCCAAGCTAAGTCACGAAACAACATAGTATAACCCTTTTAGAAACATTAAGGTGATTTGTTTCCTGGCATTGGGTTTCAAAGGCAAACATCGTTATAGTTTTCTTCGTTGAGTCAGAACACGTTTACATCATTGTGGTGAACGGTCTTTTGCAACGAACGTTAACTTAACACAATATATACTATTACGTCCACCATAATCCACGTTTTAAGTATAAGCTATATACCAGAAACTTCAGAAAACCACGCTTAACCTACACGGGTTGGAACACACTGCCTTATTTACGTGCGGTGCCTGCCGAGCATGTGGTGTGCAGGAGTGTGAGGCAAGTGCTGATCATAAAACACACACACACACATAATGGGCTGTACAAACAGTTACTGCACAACACCTGCAGCCTACACAAACATGCAACGGTGAAAACTTGTCCTTTCATACAAAAACAATAAAATAAACTCTAGCTTGTGTCCACGTAATGCCATGATCACAATATACAAAGTTAAAAATGTTGTTGGGATTTATTTACCCTACACTCTAAACTGTCTATTACTTACATGTAAATTATGTCTCTCACTCTCTCTCTCTCTCTCTCTCTCTCTCTCTCTCTCTCTCTCTCTCTCTCTCTCTCTCCGCATAGCCTATGATTATAGAGGGACCCCATGAGGGTAAAGATACTTCCTTCCGCAACTGTACCATGACCTGTGAAGCTCAAAGACCTAAGTGAAAGATATGAGCAACGAGGCAAAGCGCCCCCTCCCCCCGCACTTCACTTTTACCTAAATGACACGACAAACAACATGCACGTTTAGTACAGATTATGGATATAAAATTCACTGAAACACTCAAGCCCGTAATATGGATGCCATATGTGTCAATCAACCCTGAATGTTGTACGGTATAAAATATATTATTGAAAGTCAACAGAATGTAGGCTACTATAACCTAATCATGATCATTTTCTCTCAATATAGTGTTAGATATAGTGCATAAGACGTCACTTATATTCAACGGTTACGTGAATTAAAATTTAACCAGTGGAAAAAATGAAGTTTCTCAGTGATAAGTAGCATCGTTTTTAGTTAATCTGAGAAAATTAGTAACTCGCCGGCCGTTGTTCGAGTTAATAGGCCTATACTACTAAAGTACTGTACCAGTAAATGCGTAAAACCACTCTCGCATAAAAATTAGGTCATCTGATTCTACAGCAACACCTCTTCCCTCTTCGGTCTGGTGCCCATTCACCCTTTAATGCAACAGAGCCACTTGACGGACACTCCCACGGCAGTGAATCATGGGGTAGGGGGGGGGGAGAGGGGGAGCAACGGAGTCGGGCAACGAGGCTTGAATAATGATAGTCCCTTGTTTACACTCGACTGTGGCCTTGTAACAGACCCTGGGAGTTGTTCTGGTGGCAGGATGGTACCGGGGTCAAGGTGTACAGTACATGTCAGCCAACCCGGCACGGTACAAGATGTGCGTGCAGTTTCACGTTTGCACTCGGTGACATCTGAACAACGGCTTACATTTCATCTTTTCTTTTCCTAACATCAAAATATTCTCTGTTGTAAGGAAATTACCTCCTCGATATCCTCTGGTAAAATAAAAACACTATAACTGATATAATCATAAAACATACTTGGACAAAAGGGACACACACGTATTCATGAAAAAGGACGGGAAAGAGATTAATTAATGGTGACGTAAAAATATGCAACAGAGACGGATGAAACAGGCAGAGAGACGAATATAATATTATATAATGCAGCCTACTAGACCTATGGACACACTAGAATCACTAGATCAACGAGAGGATACTGCAAGAAAGTATTATTTTTTTACTAAATTATTGTGAGGAGAGAAGCATTAACCTACCTGACCGAACCCAACCTAATTAAACATTACTTAGGACTAGAGACCCTATATCTACTTAGGACTTGAGCAATCTGAGGTTAGGTTCGGTCAGATCAAGTTAAGTTAGATCAGGTTAGGTTAAACGGCTCTTTCCTCACAATAACATGGCTAAAACGAGTAGAACCAGAAAATAACACGGATGACAAAAATATCAGGTGAAATTGTTCTTCAAAAATACCATATAATTTCTTAACAGAGCTACGGTATACATCCCTGGAATTACTGTATTTCTATTGTATATTTTTGGAAGTTATATAGTTTGGTGTTAGTGTTTTTTTTTTCTGTCCTTTACAGTATACAGAAATCCAAGAGGATATATATGGAACACTTTGAGTACCTCTTAAATACTAATAACTATGTAAAACAAATTAATGGGGTACTGGTATATGAAAACTACTATAAAAAATATATATATAAATTAGTCATTGTAGTCAAAATTAGTACCGTACTGGTCCCATAAATAATGTATTTTATTGTGGGAAATTCCGAGCACCAAAACCGGAGACTCGTGAGTAGTTATTAAATATATTTATTAATTTATTCAAGTACGTAGGCCTACCTGGGTATGGTCAGTCACTGTACTAAAGGGAGTCAAGGATATCAGTAGTGACACGACTGGTAATGGTATTAGGATGGGTAACAAGTGCATGGACCGACAATTTTACATTTACAACTGTAAGTATACTGTCATTTTCTTATTAATAATCTGCAACGCCAGGTACTTTTGCAAGTAATCCTATTATTTAGTGGTAGGTGGTATTGCGGTCTAAAGGCTGAATCACTGTGAATGAAAGTCTATGACAAGTTAAATACTGGTCCTAAATTGCTGTATATACATTCTGTACAACCTTATTGTACAATATTATTACAATATTAATATGTTTTACTATATTTCACAACATTCGTACCCTACAAACTACATAATGCCTATACAATTGGCCCATTTATATCTTTATTTGTCTGAACTCATATGTAACTTTTGTATTTTTTTATTAATAATTTTGTACAAGTTTATAAAATTGTCTTGGGGTTAGTCAACATGCTCTGCTTGTCTTCTTATTTATTGTCTGATTTTGCAACAATAAACTTTTCAATTCAATTCAATTCTCCCTCGTGCAATAATCTGCAGTATCATTAAACCATCGCGTTTCATAAAATTGAAAACTTTAACATTTCCAGCAAGTTTTAACACAAGAAACTGGTTCAAAATAATGCAAGGAAAAGCTTCGAGTAGGCTATAGGCTAATGTCCCCCTATATGACAAATATGTCTATAAACTTTGAATTAGCCTATGTTTATTACTGAATCTTCGCCTATTTACTCTATGATTTAAGGATAATATTTGTTCCTGAAAGCTACATAAAATATTTCAAGAAGCCAACAAATACCAAAAAAATTAAAATGCGAGAAAGTTTTGCGGTTATAGACGAAAAGGAGGAAAGTGAACTAACCAGATTGATTCCTGCGTTGGACCGACGTGTACTCACCCCAACCTCTGCCGTCACACTGAAGTTTGTTCTCTAGTGTGTGTGTGTGTTTGTGTCAGGTGGTGGTGGTGGTAGGCACTTTGCCTTGGCCACGCGTTCATCTCATTCTGACACTCCTCTTCGCGGTAATGCATTGCAATCCTCACCTAACGTTTTTCCTAGTAGATTACTTATCACAACTGATGGATCTTCTGCCCATTATTCAATTTAACGTCCATTAAGCTTATTATTTGCTTTTAAACACGCTTTCAGTGTTGACTAAAGATGATGCAAAGAACAAACTGCAGTTCAACGGGCAATAGCTCGTGATTGATTTACTGACTTGAGACACTTAAGACAGATGAGCTCAACATCCGACTCAAATGGAGCCTAGGGCTGTCCTCGATCATAACATCCTCCTTTAGTTTCGAGTAACCATTATGATCATGTTCAGGTTAGCTATAGAAAGCACTTTATCCATGCACACTTAATTTCATTGCCGGGAATTACTGTCACATTATTTACACATGATAACTGAGTAGCAGTACAGTCACTATAGGCTAGTGTAAATTAATCCATAGACGACGGCAATTATACAGTCACGGCAGATAGTCCTTGACCATTCTGTGATGGGAAGACGCTGTCAACTGTTTCGAACTGTGAACACATGGATTATTTGCGGATGATCCTATGTTGGTCACGGCTATCCATCACTGCCTGGTCAAGGACTATTTCATAAAGCGAGAGTAGAGTTCTTGCTGGAGGGAAGAGTCCTTGGGGTGAGAGGGGAAAGTCGCTCCTTGGGGCATGGAATAATCCATGGTGGACAGTTTGAGCATTGAAGGGGGGAGAACTGAAGGAACATGGATAGCAAGGGAGTTGTGCAGTGTAGACACTCTGCAGGGGAAAGAGGCCATCAAGGGTGGAAATAGGGGGGGGGGACAACAATGGATTCCCAAGAAGACGGAGATTATAACATAAGGTAAGCTTCTCCCATGTAGAGGAAAGTGCTGGCACACCAGATTCAGCATAGAGACAAATTGCCGAGGTGGATCGAAATGCACAAAGCGCAAGGCGTAGACCCTAATGGTGAACCACATCCAAGCGCTGGAGTAACGAAGGGGATGCAGATGCATACACCTGTCAGCCATAGTCTAATTTCGATAAAACAAGGACCGTCTGGAGGTGGTGGTATCGTGCAGTCTGCACCCCATGATACATGGCTTTATAATTTCCAAGGGAATAGGACCATAGAATGTACAGTACTTTCTACTCCTCTGTAGTATTACCTACCTGTAGGATTTCAACTCTTCAATTCCCATCTTGTGTGAATCATTAAAGTTTGGGCTAGTGGATTCAACCCAACTTCTCTCTTTAATTTTTTCAGACTTCTATATTCAGGGAAGAATATCGCTGCAATCAGCATTCACATTATCACTACCCATTGGTATATGGGTGAAGATCCAATATCGGTTTGGGCAGAGCCTTCACTGCGCCCACACATTTTTGTAACTGGGAAGTCAAGTGGCAGATGACATTTATAGACCAAAACATCCGTTTTACCTGAGCCCATAATCCTATCCCTCATACATACCAACTACACAAAACCAACCTCAACACAGTCCCTTCCCACAAATACTTGGGCGTCCACATCTCAGCGGACATGAGGTGGAACACACACATAGGTAGCATCAGGGCCAAAGCCAGTAGGGTCCTGGGGTTCTTGCGCAGGAACCTCAGCAGGTGTAACGGACATCAAAATTATTGTGTACAACACATTCGTTCGGCCACACTTAGAGTATTGCGACACCGTCTGGGACCCACACACTTACAATAATATCAATAAATTAAAGTCCATACAAAACAAAACTGCAAGATGGGCCAGACGTGATTTCAGACACACTACATCAGTCACTTTGCTTAAACAAGACACAAAACTAGACCCATTGGCAACACGAAGACAGATACACAGACAACAGATATACAAAATCACAAACAAGTTAGTTGACATAGACAAAGACACATATCTACACCCTACAAGTATACGATCCACTAGAGGCAGCCACAACCTAAAATACCATACATACCAGACAAGCACTGATATATTTAGGCACTCATTCTTTCCCCGCAGCATCCAAGAGTGGAATCATCTCCCATCTCATATAGTTAATAGCCCCACTCTTGACACTTTTAGAAATAGGATCACCAATCATTACCTCCCCAATCCTAATTCTCAACCCATAGTCCCTGACCCAATCCACCCTCATCCTAACCCCCTTCCTAATCCTACCCTGGATCCCTAAATCCCCCGCATATTATGCTGCCCATGAGCAGCCCTCTGCAGGACCTTGAACTTGAACTAATTTCAAGGGCAATGGGCATGCTAGGACTACCTATCTATCCCCATCCCATCTGGGAAATGAACCCTAGGATCTCTCAAATGTTAACTAAGAGCACTAACCACTGCACCATAGGACACAGCTAAACAGAAAGTATGAGATTGCTTCAATTATAAAAATTATGAGCTGAAAATCAGGTTCAGATCTTCACCAATGGGAAAGAATGGCAATGCTAAGTGGTAAATATAGAGTGAAGGAACTGACACTGGAGATTATACGCTTGTAAGGGAAGCACTGAAACAAACTAGCAGTTATCTACTTCATTATTGATACAAAATAATCTTAATGTAAATATTGGAAATGTTCAGTTCACTGCAGGTTCAGGAAGTCAAGGAGCACAGATGGAAAAATTAAAGAACAGTGTTACAATAGATACGAACACCATTGTGCTCTTGAAAACTCAAGCTATGCTCAGAATGACTGAACTGCTCCAAATCACATGTCATTCTAACTGTTACCACAAAGCTTTTATCTGAATAAATATTAAAGGCAGACAACCTGAAAGACTAACCGCGCAGACTGATTATAAATATCATGGCAGTAGATGTAAACAACATTGTGCTTCTAGGAAATACAGTATATATATATATTTATTTATATATTCTAATATAATCAAAACAAACTTTGTTCAAATTGACTGCAACACTCCAATGTACAATTAATATTTGACATGCTTAAAGTACAGTACAAGTATTAATAAATTAACTGAACAGTTTAAAGCTAGACCAGGCATGATGAAAAAACTGAAAAAGTAGCAATATATAGGGCTGCACTGAAAATGCGATTTTTTGGAGCAAGAAGTCAAAATTATGTAAAATAATGCAATTACACAAAATCTCAGACCCTGAATAAGAGATGCTTTTGACAATGGATTTCATGAGTATATTATTCCTTTGGTTTATTTCTTGAGGGCAGTACCGGTATCCTTTTAATCCTGATAATCAGGAGTTCTTAAACTCAGCACAGACTAACATATCAAAGATCTTATTGGGAGCAACACACATGAAACATCATAGGTTAGCCAATGACAATGATTAGCACAATGGCTCCATATACTTTATAAACAGAGTCTTTGTACCAGTCATCATGCACTGCCTAGCTCATTTCATGTCTAGTATACAGCCCATGGTGCGACAAATATCACATGAGAAAGTTGCAATTTTTTGCACAAGGAAGCCAGAGAGGAATGGGTACTGTGCTAATAGCGAACAAACGTTGGTTTCACATAAGCAACAGATCATTCTCTATATATCAAGGCACAGAAGCAATCGATAGTAGTGTCTTTATTAAATTATTATTACCGTTACATTACAGCACAACATAAACTACAATCCCCTGATACAATGTTAAAATCAGAGGTATAACCATCACAAGTCAGAACCATAATCCATTAGCAAACGTGAAAAGTTCTGCAGAAGATGTTCTCAATCTTCATTACTCCATCACAAAAATAAACATATTCACTGCTGGGTATGGACTGTGATTTTCACTCATGACAGTAATTCACAGGAATGTCTCTAGTATCAAATAACATTCCACCACAGCTACAAATGTTTCTAGTGTAACAAAACGAGCACCTGTCTTTCATAATCACCAAAATAGATCTGCTTTTATTAATCACATTTCAGTCTTTATCACGGAAATATAATTACAGTACTTCATTTTCAAAATTGAAACCATATACTGCCTCAAGTTAATTCTCAACGGCACAATATTAAGTACAATATAAGAATATAAGATAATCCAGCCGAGAGCAATATAAAACTTCTTCACCAAACTTTTACATAAATTAAACCTGTGCACTTTCTTGATATGTAGCAGCCCAGTGTTTCTCTTGGCCATATTCCTAGTACAGTAATTGTATGTATGTATGTATGTATGTGCATGTGTGTGAGTAAAAGTGAGAGACAGTACAGTAACTGTAAATCTGTCTGTAAGTATGCGAGTGAAAGTGAGAGACAGAATGTTAATGGGACCAGGTTTGTGGCATTCCCAGACACCTTTACAAGACCTAGCAAAGCATTAGGTTTCAAACATAAGATAATAATATTAAGGTACAGGATATTACTTCATTAGTCATTCTCTTATTCCCTTTTTAGAGTGATAGCAGCATCACTCATTACCATGTGTACATGCCACTAGTTAGTGTTGAAGAACTGTGATACTCATCATATTATCATCATAGGCTTATGTGGTGACCATGTTATTACTGCACACTGACCAGGAATATGGCCCATAATACAATGAGGCACTGCAAGACACAACTAACCCAAGCAACAGAACTGCCCACCCTGTTAATGCTCATTTTATTTGGTAATTTGGGCTGTAAGCAAGAATGGCATGGCAAAGTGATGACCAAGGTCATTTTTCCCTTCTAAATCCAAGATGTTGGTTACACCCCAGCAACAATAACACAGACTCTCAAGAAAACCTATACCTCAACCACCTGTGGCTGGTAGGTGGTGACCCTTTTGTGCTGAAGTAGCAAAACAAGAAGTAAAAAAATATAAAACTTGCTCATTTTTGTTTACACCTTGACTAAATCTGTTAGATGAATGGGGTGTTCCCAGGAGGGAATGATGTATCAACACTTTGGATTGAGAAGTGTAATAATTGCTGCCTTTACCATGCCTACACACAAAAGGGTATGAAATCACAATTTCTTTATATAGTTTTCTTTCTTTTCTGAGATACTGTAAACATGTTAGCAGTATGAATCAGCCAATTACAAGCAAGGCCCTTATGATATCTGTTTCAAATACTGTATAATTATGCAGTATTTCAACATCATCAATACCCCATTACTTCCACAAATGTTTGCATTTGCAGAGCTGTTATTTCATTTGCTGATCTGCATTAGCAGCCCATTTTATTATATGTGTACTGTATATATAATTAATAAATACATAAAACCAGTATGCTTGGTGGGCTGTGCTTTGGAGTGCCTCATACATTTCAATATTTTCTTGAGTACTGACAAGCTATTCATAAAAGCATAATGGGAACATTTCAAGCATGATGCCAATTTATTATTCTTTTTAAAAGCTGAAAGTGTAAATTCCCCAATGTTTCTATAAACTTTACTGTGGAATTTTAAATGTATGGTGAATATTTCACTACATACAAAACATCATGATTTTCTGATTATATCAAAAGCACTGGCACACAACATAATTTAAGTTACAGTATCATCTATAATACACAAAAAAGAAAATTGGCAACATGCATCTTCAAGCCAGCTGCACCACAACTCCACATAGACTGCCAGACTGAATCATTATGATACTGTTATGACAATATCCATTTCTGGGCAAATGTCAATTTTAATTTGTCAGAATTATGTTCACATTAGTAGTTATTATTTTTTAGAAATAACTAAAGAAAAGAGAAAAATTTGATAGAATCCCCTCCCCGAGCAACTCCAAACAACCTTAAACAGATAACTCTCTTTTAAAATATATTAAACACTGTCCCTGCACATTCACTAAATATTTCATTCATGCAAATTTTTTTATATTATCATGGCCATATCTGTTAATTTACGAAAGAGACAATTTTGTTGGTGAAGCAAACAAGTAAAAACAAGAGCCAAATATTGCATAATTCTGTATAACATATCCACAAGAGTTAAAAACCAGCAGTAATTCCCATTTACAAATATACACATTCCCAAGTAAAAAAAGAGAAGAAAAAATCATTAATCACTTTCTGTCACAATATATGCTTACTTTAAAAGTTTTTTCTACAAGAAAACATTGGATTAGAAGGTCTTCCTGTGGATCACCCTGGCTCCATCATCATCGTACTCACGCTTGCTGACCCACATTCGCTTGAATGTGTCTAGAGAGGCCAAAATGGAGCCTCCTATCCATGTGGAGTACAACCGTTCTGCTGGAGCGGAAATCTGAGGAAGGCATTTAAGAAATAGTTAAAACATATTATAGCATAGATTCAATTGAGATAATGCTAATTCACACATTCTAAAATTTGTCTATAGAAACCATTATTGAGCCTCCTATCAGAGTGGAATATAGACATCTTACTGAAAAGAGATCTAAATGACGTGAGAAAAGTGAGCAAGAAATTACAAGACATATCTAGGTACAACCTCTCTCCAAAAGTTTCACAGAGCAATGGATCTCAATACACGTGACGGTCAGGGGACATGCAGACCAAAGGTCATTAGTCATTAATGAAAAGCAAGGGAAAATGGAATGAGTGAAAAGTGTAAGACTGAGGAGGAGAACATGAAGCTTGGGAGATGCTTGTGTGAGAGAGTAAGTGCATGTGTTGACGCACTGGGATCTCATTCAAATACCATTTTACACTGTCTACTATGTGAAAGAAGACAAAATCAAAGTAGTCGATGACTAACTTAACTGAAGTTTGAGTCATTAAATTAAATCAAAACATTGGAGTGTGATGCCAAGATGAGTAGGACCCAATATTCTCTGGCAAGAGTTGGCACCTGCTGACTCAAGTTGTATTCTCCCAACAAAATTATCTTTGGTATCTTATATACATAACTTAAAAATAAAATATTTATGATATATGATTTTGCCTTCACAACATTATTGCAACTCTAACTGAAAGCCAACTTAAAGAAAATTAACTGGGTGTACTAAAATATGTATTAATGAGAAAATAACAAATACTCAAGAAAAAGACATAATGGATTAATTACCCTGATTTTAACATCCTTGGGCCCAAGCTTCTTAACTTCTGAGAGCAGTCGATCTCCAAAGCCCTTGTATAGAGTTGATCCTCCTGAGATGACAATGTTTTGGAAGAGGAGCTTGCGGAGGTCCATATCAGACTTCTGGATGGCATTGAGTAAAACTTCATGGATGCCATTGCTCTCATCCCCAATCAAGTGGGGCTGGAAAAGAACCTCAGGTGCCCGGAAACGAGCTTGACCCACCTATATAATGAAATTGAGTTAATTCATATAATTTTTGAGTGCTTATGAGTATATTTTCAGCACTTGTATCAAACACCTATAGTACAATGTACTGTTGTTTTAGGGAGCAACTGAAATTACAATCAAGGAAAAGCACATTTTAAGGACTGTAAAAAGTCACTAAATCCGGAAGGGTTTGAGACCTCCGAATTAGCTAAAGTTCTGTGTTATCGAAAAATCCCCCCCAAAATACATATAAAATACTCTTATTACTTTTAAATACAGGTTTCTCTGTCACACATAATTTATGAGGTAGGGAGGGGGTGGTGGGAGGATCGCAGCTGTTGGCAGGCAGTATTGCCAGGTCTGCTTGACGAAATTTCCCTAACTTTACCTTTAAAATTTCCCCTTTTGCCTCAATAATTCCCTGTTTATTCTTGAACAATTATGGTCTTCTTAGTACTTCATCTGGTAGAAATTTGCCTGGTTATTCTTGAACAATCTTTATATAATTTCCCTGTGTGGACTTCAAAATTCCCCAAGACAGAAAAATTTCACTGCACTTGTTGCCAGGTGCAGGGAATTTTTTTCTGTTTTAGGGAATTTTGTAGTCAACACAAGGAAATTATATAAAGATAGTTCAAGAGTCAACAGGGAAATTTCTATCAGACGAAATACCAAAAATAAAGACCGTCAATGTTCAAGAGAAGAGTAAACAGGGTTTTATTGATGCGAATAGGGAAATTTTGTTGTTGAAGTTGGGGAAATTTTGTACTGTACATCAGTCCTGACACCACTGGCTGTCACACGCAATTTATGAGTGTCGGGAGGATCGTAGCTGACAGTCTGACACTCGTAATTTAATGTCTTATGAGGTCTTAACTTCTTAGTGGTCTTCTATGGTGATTTATTAGGAGCCATAATGAATAATGTAGACACCCACAACACTGAATTATATCCCAGGAGATTACTATTTCATTATTTTTTTTAAATTATTTGGGATACAGTAATTATGGGTAAAATTGGTGGGCCCAAAAAGTTCCGTAGGAGCGAGCATTCCATGGTATAGACCTCCGGATTAAGGGATTTTTACTGTAATTATAACACCCAATTCATACGAACAAAAAGTATTCTTTCTAGGAACAGTAATTCAGCTGAAATTAAATAATTAAACGGCTTACTATCAATACATTCATAGGGTTATGTAATCTGGATTATCCCTGTAGTGAGGAAACTTGTCTGACTATAATGATAATCAGTAAGTGGAGAGGTTAATGTGAGCTACCCAACTCCCAGAGTACAAACCTCTACAGTAGAGCCATCTGGAAGCTGGTATTGAAGGCGCTCGGTGTCAACACTCTCCTCCCGCTGTGGGTTGGTAGCGAGGTAACAGATGCGCTCCTTCATCGTTCGTACAATTTCAAATTCTGCTGTAGTACATAGACTCAACCCTTCCTTCCTCAGCAGCAACTTCAGGTATCTGGCATTATATGAATTAATAAAATTCTTATTCATAAGAAGTTGGTAATGTAAAAATGAGGCATATGTACCACTAAGGTTACAGTATTTACTCGGCATGCATAAACATTGTACTAAACTCTGATGTGCCATGTGAAAAGCTTATTTCTATCTGAGAATTAACTGATGCATCATTATGAACTACTAAACTGACTTCAAGAGTAGCTTATCAATGTGAAATAAATATTAAAAAATGTAACTTATCTAGAATGGAATATACAGAAAATATAATGTCTTTCACCTGGTGACATTACACTCAACCCTCGGCTATTGCATTATACGGCTATCACACCTATATTAAAAGCTGCCGATGTACCACTATTGCACACATATACAGTACTGTAGATGGCTATTGCGCCACCAAATTGATCAATATTAAAACATTTCAAACATTTCACCACCCAGCATGGGTAGATTCACTCCATGATTGGTCTTAATGTAAGAGCCAGCCAAGTGCTCATTGGCAACTCATCGCCGGCCCCGCCCAGCCGCTAACATGGATATTTCCCACCAAGCCATTCAACAGTGTGTTTCCCCCCGTAAGGGAAGTATTGCCTGCGGAGACGTGGGCAGTACTTCAAGAGTTTTGGCTTCCCTTCGGGCCCAGCTATTCCTTTTCAGTTCTTCATGTATCCCTCCGTTCCTTTTCTTTCCTTTGTACTTACTGTCCTACCTCTCTATCACCCCTTCCCACTGGTGAGGGCTGGTTATTCTAAAATGACGAATTTGGAACCACTACCACACCCTTGCCTGGGCCCAGTGGGGCTGACTTTATTCTCTGTGAATATTAGTTATCCCCCACAGGGCTAGAATAAAGATTGTTGTAGGATCTGGTCACTTTTTAGTGAATTTGACGAGATCTGCCCACATGGATTAAAAATCCACGTGAGGTGTACTGCAACCGGAGGCCTTTTTTTTTTTTTTTTTTTTTTTTTCTTCCACTGCTGTGTGGACCGCCAGTACACGGGGGTGCAATTCCCTTTGCATACAGCAGTGTAAACTCCCTCCCCCTTATGGTCCCTTCAGGGCTGGTCTCACGGAAGGTACGGCCCCACTTGTAGCTCTTGTGGTAACGTGGACTTGGGCCCACAGCACTGGTTGTGGTATCAAAGCCTTTCTCCCAATCTCCCTGGCAGTCGGAGGCCCCCAGACTCCCTGGTCCAGTAAGCTCTGGTCCCATTTCCTTGGGATGTGCTTCGGTAGCCCAGGCACATAGGGCCAGCCCCTCCTTTATTTTAATTTGTTTTATACACTGCGACCAGAGTGTACCAGAGGTCTGTGGGGCAGGAGGCCATTCTGCCCCGGGAGAACAACAACAACAGCAGTGTGTTTCCCATGTGTGAACAGTGATAGCGATATAAATAGTTATTTTTGTGAGTGAACAATGGCCAACGTACCCAAGCCCCATCCTCCTACCATTGATTAACCTAATGCTGTTGCACCAGGCAGGGAAATCAAGAAGAGAAAGAACCTTTCTTATGCCGAGAAGTGGGAAATAGTGAACCTGATCGATGGAGGTCAAACGAAAAATAAATGACAGCCACGAAATATAACATTAATGACCTATCATATGGGTTTTACTGTACAGTTGTTTTTAATTTGCCTTGTGCATGTTCATTTTAAGATACCAGGTAATATTGCAGTTATAATTATTGTACTCCCGTAAATTCAGCTATCACATTTTCGGCTGTAGCACCGCGGTAGCTGCACCAATTGGGCCCGATAGCCGAGGGTTGAGTGTATGTAATCTTATCAATTGCATCAGATTTCAATTTAAACAGGTGGCTGGAATTCGTAAGTAGAAATGAGAACATACCGTACATAAGTAAAACGTAAGCATGTGTGTATGTATGAGACCTAGATCTCAGTATAAAGTCAGAATTTTAACTAAAATGTAGCTCTACTTTACCTACTAACATCCCTGCCTGCGATGTCAACACGCATGATAGAATGAGGCATTGCAAAACCCTCGTAAATGGGAACTGCATGAGTTACCCCATCTCCTGAGTCCAGTACCACACCAGTTGTTCGTCCTGTTGCGTATCTGTGGAAATCAACACCTTAAGAACCTGGATTCATCTTTTTTGTTTTACAGATTACCAACAATACACCGAGATACAGTTTTTGCTAGTACAAAATATCTATAGCCAAGTATACATCAAATTTAAAGCAAGCACCATAATTATATAATACAAATATATTATCACAAGCAACTTTCCTGCCCCTTCTTCTGTATGAACTAGAACTAAAAATGTGTCCTGAAAAGAATAAAGTGCCTTTCAATCTTATGAATCATGAGTCTGTAAAGGACTCAGACTCTCAGTTCAAGTTCATATAGAGGAGGGGGCATGAATTATGCATGTGATAAGTCAAACAAAAATGGTGAACATTCTTATTTATGACAATATGAAAACAGAGCTCATGATTACATAGAGATGATTTGATTTTCGATATGTCAGCACACTGATTAAATTCCTTACAGACACTTGAACACAGCTGGTCTATTATCTCAAGAACTTAATCCTAAACTCAGAAATAAGGTAAGGTCTTGCATGGTTCTTCTAGACTGGCTAATTGACCAGTCTATTACAGTATTGCTGGCTGGTAATCAGCAATGACCAAAGTTTGGACTATAGTGGATTTTATAAGTACTGTACAATGACTGCCATAATCATGTATGTAAGCTATGAGTCTCTGTTTAAAGCAGCCACTGGTAGTAAAATGTTAATTTTCACTACCTTTCATTCACAAAGTTATATATTATATAATTTACACCACTACTATTAAGTTATTTCATATTTCTATATACAGTAGTACTATACAGGTTTGTCATATTCCATTATATTATTTGAATAAACTCTGAAGCACTTAAGACTATTGGTATTCTAATTTTACTTACAAGCTTAAAACTGCTTGCATAGACACAAAGAGTGCAGGAACACTGAAAGTTTCAAAGAAAATTTCAGCTGCCTTTTCTCTATTTTTTCTCGGATTCAGTGGAGCTTCTGTTAGTAACACAGGATGCTGTGAAAAAAAAAAGTGTGTGAGTAAAGGTTTATACAATATTGTAGGGTCGAAATGGAGGCATTCATGTGCTATCACCCCTGGCTAGTACAGTGGTATCATGCCTGCCTCACATCCGTAAGGTCGGCAGATCGAGCCTCGCCCAGGTCCGAGAGTTTAAAACTGTTTACTGGGGGGTTACTGCCATGGCTGGGCACCATGGTGGGGAGTTGGGCTTGCCTGGCTGACGTTCTGGAGAGTGTCTCATCAGAGATAGATACCAGAACTAAAACCCTGGAACTTTTAACTTTAACTTATAGTTGGTACAATCAGTGTCATCAATCTTCTTTTCCTTGGTGTAAATCCCGTGTACCTCGACTCAATTTTTCCGAATCATTCATTGGTGAAGGGGTGAGCCAGAGAGTGTGGCCAGGGTATGTCTGACAAAAGTGTGGAGTCTGGGGGTTGACTGAATACATATGGCACTAGTGTACTGTACAGGTATTGCAAATGCGGCAACAGCATATTCCATAACTTAGGTTTGCTACGTAAATAAGCTGAAACATCCCCTTTTTAATGGACATACAGTATTACTGTTACACATGATCCAAGAATATGCAGATATCCACAAGGAGGAAAGTAACACCAAGTCCCATAGTATGAATGACATTACTATCTGTGTTCAGGTAAACAAATACAGGAATTGCCATTTAACGTCAGTGCTGGACGTCTGACAAATGTTGGCAGGTGGAAGTGCTGGCATGTTTTACATAGTTTTTGACATGGGGTTAATATTGGAAAATAATATAATTTTAACGAATAAAGTTCTTTCAATAAAAATATCCCATAAAAAAAAAAAAAATTAATAATACGGTATGACCATGACAACAATCTTATTATTTTTTTCTCAAGTGTATCTTACTTGATTAAATTTACACATTCCTTGCCAATATAAGTTTGTCTGCTGGGATAAACTTTCAAACAAGCCATTTGGTGATTGGCACTTTCACAAGCTGCTCATTGGGTCTGGGATTTTGTAGACGACAAATAGGATGCATACCTAGGTGTTGTCCATACACCAAGAGGTGTTCCAAGACCATTCACAGATTAAGTTACAGTATGAACAAAGGGATTTATATAGAATGGACACTCGAAATATCAATGAAACAAAAAATTATGAATAACCATATTTTTAGCATGTCGGACAATAAGAATCTGTCACAATTCCCAAGCAAACCAAGATTACCCAAGATAAAAGTTAAGGGACCATCAAAGAAACGATAAATGCAGCTTAAAACAACATCGAACGCACTTTAAAATTTGTTTATTATCACATTATGCAAAGCCTGGTTGTTGTTTATGGGATATTTATTATACAATCAGCAATCCACACTGGTGTCAGACATACCTTGGCCACACTCTCCGACTCTCCCCCTCACTGATGAATGATTCGGAAGAACTGAGTTGAGCTACACGGGATTCACACCAAGTAAAAGAGGATCGACGGCGCTGACTGTACCAACTATAAGTGTCAGCAATTGCACATCAAAATGGAAAGGAAAGGCATACCGATATATAACAACCCTCCAGAAAATTCTTTTTTAAGTACCAATGAGTAGAGGGGGAAGAATCTCACATCCAAAATTATTATTACAAATATAAATGCATTGGAGAGATAAGACTCTAGCATAATAGCTTTTCTATTTTCATTCATTATCCTTCTTGAATATCTGGAGCAGGAATTAAAAGTAAATATGTATTCAGCAATCTATGTCCACTCTCCTTGACTTATGGCAGGGAATATTGCTTCTATAAACAATCGCTATACAGTATAGTGGACGTGTGAGTGTTATAATAATATTTGTAATTATTAATATTACCGGTATTATTATCACAAACAAAAGAACCTTTATACAGGAGTTAATATACAGTTGCGGTCAATAATCATCATCCACATATGGGTATCTCAAACAATTTACTGTCTAACATTTTCACGTTCACATATGATGTTATTGTTTTAAGTAGTGAGTAGCTGGGTGTATTAAATAAAAAAATGGTAGTTAACATATTTATTGGAAAGTTTATCAAATAAGGAACAGAGGAAAGCTGTCAAACTCTTACATGACTTACCCTTATATGGATGATTATATTTGACCGCAACTGTACATATACAGTTGATTAAATATAAGGAAAACTACATTGCATACTTACTTCTTCTGCAAATGTTTGTAGCTGGTCTTTACTGTAAATGTACTGCCAAATTCGCTCCATATCGTTCCAGTCTGTCACTATACCATGCTCCATTGGATACCTAGAAATATGAAACAAAAGTATACATTATAACCATAAGGACAACACAGAAAAATTTATTTCTTTATACTCTATGCAAGTATTCATCTCCTAAGTTTACCTGGTGTTTCTTGGACTCTGGTATTAACTGATTACTTTAATAACATTTTGACTCGGAAGGAACAAGAGTTAATGTACCTAAGAGTGATCCAAATTTACACTACAGTACTTCAAAAACACCTAGTACAGGTACAGTAAAATATCAAATCACAAACGAATATATCAATAAATACTGCATTACTGATAGACTCTAAAAAATTACATCTAGGGAGTTACTAACTCCTTCACCCAAGTGAATTATACTGGAATCAGAATTGCTAAAATATGTTTGTACAATGTGTTACTGCCTTATGAGACCAAATTTCTCACCTAATTGAAAGTAACCCACGATGTTCCTCTGCTTTTGGACCAACAAAAAGGTCTCCCTCCAGCGCTCCCACCATGACCCGCACATGCTTGGGGCGTCCAATACTGGAAAGGGACAGCAGCATGAAATTAAAACAAACTGCATAGGTATGGTATCAAAACCATACTTACTGACCCTGAAAGACCATAAACTTTGTGCAATAAAGAAATACCATGAATATTATATCCTGTATAATTTTCAAGTACTAGCTGACTAGCCAGCTTCATGTGTCTCGATTAGCAGCCCAGATCAGCTTTAGCATGAGCATATGGTCTCTGTGGACTTTGACAGCCTACTGCATGCAAGAGGTCACAAAGCACTCCCTGGGATGCAAAATCCATTTGAAAAAATAGATAACAGCACATACCAAAGTAACCTCTTTCCTGCAAAACAATATTTTGGAGTGCAAAATGGGTAAAGTACCTGAGGAATTTGGCATTAAAGTTTTTTCTTTTTTACCAGGCCTTCATCTCCACACTGGAAGTAACCTTTTGTTAAGGAAAATCGTAAAGGGTATATTACAGTATGCTATTTCCAATTTTATTACAAGTTTGAACCTGTAAAGTAGTGCACACTAATTTTACCAGAAATTTAAAATTCATATAGGCTAAAAGCACCATACACTACAATATATGAGCATGTTCCAGAGCATTCTATGGAGGGGCAACAGCATAAGGGTAGGTAATAGGTGATCTAAATGAGAATTAGGAAATCAGTGTGGATCTGAACTGTAAACCCTTTTGTCAAGAGCAACCCCTATGGAGGAGTTTCCAGAAGGAGTGAGGTTTTAAGAGCTATAGATAGATACAGGAAAAGTATAACATGATTTAAGTAAACAGCATCATTACTTATTTATTGGCCAGACATTTCTTTTCCTCTACAAACTTTGATTCCAAAAGAACCAACATCTATCTCAAGTATTAACGCCTAGCGGCAGGCTTGCTCGCTGTGGTCGCAGCCTCTGGCGACCTCGGAGGTCAACAGGGCCAGTTTGGTCCATGGGTTTGGTCAGCTATAACGGACATAACCACATTTGTACATAATCACAGTTACAAACATACGTATAGATTAGTAGATAGATGTTCTAATAGAAAAATACAGTACAAAAGGCCACACCCACAACCTTCCACCACAGCCTTGATAGTCTGAGTCAAGCCTAACAAATAAGACATGTGAAGGTGTAAGTCATCATTTTTGTCAGTCTACAGTCCAATTCACTCTGACAAATATTTTCATCTCTTTCATCTGCTTCAATGATTATCTTGGCTTTGCATCTATTGTGGTACTGTACATACCAGTTTCCTGGACACTTCCTTTTAATCTTAACTAATTTTCTTCTATTAGTATGGAGGAACATGTTTCACCAGTGCTTTTATAGCCAATCTTTTTTCATTTCTAAAGTATACCGTATATTATTAATGAACTTCACACCTCTCATGCCCTGTCATTTCTACATATGTATAGGCATTATATTAGTGATGAACTGCAGATCCTCTTGCCCTATTATTCCCTGACACCCATCCTATCCCCTAACTCTTTCACCACTCTCATTTCACCTCAACGAACAACATATCCATTCAATTGCTAATGTTTACTTGACATTTTCCCTTTTCTAACCCACCGCCTCTTAATTTTCTCCCTGATAATCTATGCTGCAAGTCTTATGCAGTTCATGACCAAAACATGTAATTTTCCTTTATAGGACCAATACATGAAACAAATTTGGTAAACAAACTCATATGCTTTCAAAGATGATCATAATATTTTTTTATTCACCAAATACATTATTCATATACTGTATATATAACAACTATAGAAGACACAAATATTTGTTAACAAAAGATATCTTTCTTACTAATTTGGGAAGTGACATTTTGGAGTCTGGTCACCAGCAAACCCAGCTTTTATCACACCAGATCCCTGAAACAAAGTAAAATATATTAAAAGCACAGAATTAACTTACCTTATATATAGCTATTTAGATACCAGTACCAGTAATATGAAATACCATACTTACTGTATGGTATTTCATAATCATGCAATACTATAAAAGATTACTACCACCGTACATTATCTATCTATCTACAGTACTGTCAAACTCCTAAATCTCTAAAGAGGCTCCCAATGCCAACATCACATAAATACATCTTAAGGAATTTACAAACATGAAAATAAAACAATAATAAACAAAAATTTACCGCATATAAATGGCCGTAGGAAATAAAAAGGCAAAATTATATAAACCAGCTTTTTAAAGAGGACTCACAGAAGTGTAAAAAAAAATCCTGAAATATATATTATACTGTACAGTACACTGTACCAAGCAATATGTACTGTACACTGTACATGCCAGTAGGTATCCCTTTTCTATAATTGCCCTACTCTGTCATATTATATGTAAAACACTCCGTAATCAATTAGTTTAATGGCAGCCCCAGAGGATTGCCCGAGTCTTGACTCACAAAGGATGCCAGAATAGGTTCTGAAGGTTGCCATGGACTTGACATTCACTATATTAACCTCAGAAGGTTGGTGAACTTAGCCAAGTTGCTCATTTTTGGCAAAGAGTAGCTGTTGGCCATATTGTTCAGTCTCATGTGAAAAATGGTTAAGACATCTGTTGCACAAAAACTTGAAAAAATATAGGGTAAGTCTAAAAAAAATGCCCTTCTGGAAGTCCTGGGTCTTTTACAACTATATTTGATTTCATTTATACTTTACCACCGTAATGTGAACAAATAACCTTTAACCTAACCAAACTTCACCCTAGAAATTGCTTCAGGTACGGTACTACTTAAAGCCAAATTAAGTTGGTTAGAGTATGTTAGTTTAGGTTGCATTAAATGTTATTACACCTATGGTATATTAGCAAAAAAGAAATAGGACTAAGTATATGGATAAAAACAAACAAAAGTCGGGGAACACACAGAACGACCCCACTTCAGAAATTTCGCATGCTCCAAAGAATTATGTAAAACTTACCTAAGAAACACTGTATTCATACTATTAGTTTACCATACATATTATTTAAGGGGATAGTACTTTTGGCAAATGTAGGTCTTGATTCCTCCAAAGTACAAAATTGTCAGGAAACAGAACCAGATTGACAAAAATAATAGCATCCTGTTGCTTGGAAGAGCAACAGGATGCCATTATTTTTGTCAATCTTGTTTGGAGGAATCAGTTGCTCCAAATTTACCAACACTGTACTAGTTACCCCCTTAACACATAACACATATTATTCATTACATACTTCACTGCACACCTGGACAAAGTGGTCAAACAAACAAGTACGGTAATGTAACTTTTGATTCCTCCAAAGTATCCCAGGAAACACGACCAAATGAACAAAAATATAGGTATCCTGTTGCTCGGAATAGTATGGAGGAATCAGCTGCTCCAGATTTACCAACACCCAACTACATTACTCCCATAAACAATGCAGGTAATTAATTAGCAAGATTGAATAATTCGTTCACTTTTTCCTCAACAATTGTCTGCCCTTCCATGTTTACTGCCATTGTTTATCCACACATACATCCTTTACACACTAAACAACATCATCATCCTACCCTTTCACGTCTTAATAATGAGAAATGTGGATCGAGGAAAGGAAATAAGCAAGGTGAACAGTGTAATAACCTGCATGAGTCATCGCCAATACAAACAGACCATTCATTTTGACAGGCGCGCCCGGCTACCCATTTCATCTTAGAACTGAACACATACCAATAATTATATAAAGTAATGACCAACAAAATAGGAGTTATACACCCTATCACGTCTTAATAATGATAAATATGGACGAAGCATAGGAAATATGCAAGGTGAACTGTGTAATAACCTGCATGAGTCATCGGCAAACAGATCAACTCACATTTCCTCTTATAACAAAACTCACATACCAATAATTATATAAAGTAATGACAAACAACAAAATAAACGTCATATACTCACGTTATCTATGACAACTGGCTGATTAACTAATACTTCATATGTTTCCATTGTGAGTGAAACTGGTGTGAGATGGGCGGATGGCCCCTCGTTCAATGATGTTTTGCAAAGCTTCACTGCGCCGCCGCCAGAGGACACCACCAACATCAACACTTCGACACATCACACAACTCGGAACATTTTTATCACAAAAAAGTACCTTATAATGAAGATGATAAAAAATATATTATAGATACATAACATAACTTGGAACCTCACCACCAATACTTCAACACATACACTACTCGGAACATCAACCTTAATTTAGAAATTTTAAATGATATACTGTAGACACATCACACAACTCGGAACATTATCACAAATTATTTTACCTTGATGAAGATGATATAATAGACACATATGTTAATTTGGATCATCACCACCAATATCAATACTTCAACACATACACTACGCGGAACATTACGAAACTCTTACCTTAATGTAGATGATATAGACATATGACACAACTCGGAACATCACCAAACTTTAACTTTGATATAGATTATATAGATTCTGCTACAGTTGGTGGAAGGATGGTAGAGACAATCTAACTATTATAATTATCCTTATGTTTTGGTGACTAATGATCGGCAGGGTGAAATTCTGAACCGAAAATGACCTGTGTCAAAATTTGAGGAAATTAATAACTCAATTAATTAATTAACTTTATATATATAATAATGGTGGGAATAAGTTTCTCTGCTACACACAAGATAAGTTTGTGAATTATCACTATTCAAATATGTCGGTAAATTTGAGGACGACTGAAGACCGGTGACATGGGGCCGTATCAAGGATAAGAACTATAGTGACTCACTAGTCTATTATCCTTGGGCCATATCCAAGAACATTAATTCTAGTGTTGACGATGGTGTGGTACCATTACGATTGCTATGTTGTTTGTTTATGGAGCCATCGTACCGCTATGGCATACACTATGAATGTTCTTGAATATGGGCCATAATAATAGTTTTTTGGTCTCATAAGCCCTCGAAACGGTCTTTGATCTGTCCAATGTCGCCAGACCGGGCAAGTCATGTGGTTACTGTCACGACCGTGGTTACTGTCATCCTTTAGGCCAAGGACAGTTGGTGAAAGCCTTTTTCTTGGGCAGGGGTCAGTGGTGGGTGAGACCACAGAGTATATACACTGTGGGTGGGACTGTGGGAAGGAATGTAAAATCAGGTAGGCATATTGATGGGGAAGCTGCATCATTAGTCGGCAGCCCTAGCTGCCCTACCAAGGACTGCTGGCTCGAGGTAACATGAGGGTCGGTCACCGGGATTTCAATACGTGGAGTCAAGTCTCGTGGGTTGGAGGAAAAGTAATAAGAGTGCAGTCGGTGCACGTGTATGCGCTGGTGGCAGGGGAAAATGGCCAACTATCCTGGCTGCCGCCTGTCGGCTGGGTACGATGACTCGATGAGTGAGTTTTTCTCCCTAAGAAGTAGATCGAGGAACCTGCTATCAAATAGTTATCGTGGCCCTCAACTTCTTTAGGAAGTCCTGTTTTAATTATCCACCGTAATCATGGCACTTGCAACTTGGACTCTTGGAGTGGTACACTGATGAGGTGTCGAGCAAAGGCTGAAGATTCCTAGGTAATGACGTGAAGGGGTTGAGTTTCTCCTCTTAGCGGCAGTAGCTCATCTCCGGCCCATATGCAGCCGCAGGTAGTTGATGGTGCTTGGAGAGGAGCAAATCGTTCCTGTTGTTATAAGTAGTAGTGAGTGTCTATAGCAAAGAATGGATGGTTACTGCGTCGAACAGTAGCTGACCTTTACCCTGCTGACTCTGATCTTGGTAATAATACTTTAGCAAAGATAATGTATTTATTACACACTGCTCTCACCACAACCAAAGCATAAGGGGCCACCTTATAAAGCTGACGGATCTTCAGAATCTTAATCTCCCTCAGGTTCCTCTATATCTGAGCTGTAAGCCCCAGATGCCGTGGACTGCATCATATTGGCTGTCTCTTCCTGTCTTCCAGGTTCACAATGATTTCTTGTGGGTGACCTGGAGTCACTTTGAGATACTGTGGGCATCACAGACATCCATTGATTTGGCCCTCAATATGGTGGATCACAGATACTACTACAGACCACAAACTCAGAGGTCAATGATAAACAGCTTAACTATCTCTCCCCCTTCATGGAGAGGAAGAACTTAGGCTTTGGTACTTACTACCTGTAAAACAACAGAGTTTTTGCGAGCTCCAATTATTTTTAGGGACTAGACACTGCATTTCAAGATATATGTCATAGTAAGGGTGAAAGAAGTTTCACTTCAGAGCAGACCAGTTGTGTTTGTCAAACATTTCAGAGTACTGTATAACTATTTTATCATTAGAGCTGGACAGTAAGTGAATGAGACCGAGTACTGCTTTCTTTCCTGAGGAATGCAAGCATTCTGTGAATATCAAAAGAGCTATGTCTAATGTAATTGGAACAGAAGAGCAAGACAATTTTAAAATGAAGAGTGAGGCTGTAGTGAATAAAACAGAAGGGATTTGTAATGGGCCATGGACTATGCATTATTAAAAAATAGTGTCCAGCTGCAATTATCTTGACTTTAGAATACTGTAGATATAAGAAATCTATCTATCAATCTACGGTATAGCTCTGACGCCTCGTACCGTCCGGGAACTCCTCCCAAGGGGGTGGCCATGGCAGAAGTGTCTCCAGTTTTCCGTTTAAACATTCCCTCCTTAATTGGTCAAGCCCTCCTGTCCCTCACGTTTCTCTTCCTTACATACTCTTCTACTCTGTTCTGCCATTTACCCGGGGGTCTGCCTCTCACACCAGGTGCCACAACTTCACTTCCTTACACCTTCTTTACAAACTCCTCACCTTGCATTCTCTCCATGTCCAAACACTTCACTCTCTCAGCCACCCCACGTACACTCAATACCTTCTCACTCATTACTTTCTCCATCCCACCCTTTAAGTCCACATGCTCCACTTAAATAACTCATTTCCACTTCATCTATTCTAGACTTAGGAGCCCTACTCCATGTCCATGTTATTTTCACTTCTATATACCTTTTGCATCACCCTACTTTCATCAATATTCTCCATGTGCCCAGACCATCTCACACTCACAAGTTTCTTTCTACTTTGTTCAAAAGTCTCACTTACCTTTACTTAATATCAGAATATTTTACACCATCAATTTGTTGAAGTTCTCATAAAAACCTTTTTTATTTTTATCACTCTAGATATTTAATAATGTCACAAAATATTTCACAACCACATGACAATGTGGGTATCAAAATGCCGTCTTTTAATCTTCTTTCAATATTTATATTGAATAATATTTCAATATTTGTATTGAATAATATTTCAATATTCATATTGAATATTTCAATATTCAAGAATACATAAGAAAATAATTTGACAAAAGGAAGTTATTAGGAAAATATATATTTATAAATAATGTATATAAACTCCTGTACAAACAAGGCCTCATGAGCTATAGTGGAAAAATATCTATTAACCATAAGTACATATGGCTTTAGAGTATATTTTGTTTAACATTCAAGTTTTTGCTTCCAATCATCTAAAATATGCTCATGCCTCACTTTCCAGAAGCATTCTATCATTGGACTGACCAAAGACTCCAACAATGTGAGATTAACACTTGGATAGGCTACAAGAGAGACATCTCCACTCCTTGACCCACACACGCAGGGAGGCAGGGCCACAATACCCATCCCTCAACATTTGAATACAGTAAATATTACAAATAACTATTGGTGCCATGGACTTATGACCTATAACAATACAGAAAGGAAACAAGATAAAGTGTACAGTACATCAAACTACCATAGACAATAATACTAACTGTTACTTTTTATTTTCCAATTTGGAGGAATGGCTGGGATTGATCCCAGTTTTGTCAGGACTGGAATTATCATTCAGCTACCAAGAATGGTAAGCATTCAGCACACAGTAGGAATTTTTGTAGATTGTTATCACCATTTGTGTGAAGTGGGTCTGTGCATCTACTGCAAAATTACTGCGAATAAATATGATATCTAGTGTATGTTTCAGTGTGTTTTGGTGTCCTATCTCCATTTTCCACATTACCATACAGTTAACATGGGTCAATTACATATCTACTACAATTCCTGTAGCTGATGATAACATCAGAAATTTGTGTCCAGGTGATTGTGGGTTTGACCCTCGCCATTCCTCTAGGTCAGAAAAATAACACCACTGTAGTTTCTAAGTGTATAAAAAGATATGTTGTCACCATTGGCGATGTCGTCGAGTTCATTTAATGCAATATTAATGTTGATAAAAATACATATTCTTTTACAAAATGTCTGGATAAGTTCCCCGTGCAAATGTAGCTTATAATAATGGCAACTACATCCTTTTATTTTTTTTATTAATAGACAGAATAAAATACATACTTCTGGTCCTATAACATTCTGGATATTTAATGTATTGAAACTGAACACTGCAGTTTCTAAACATGGCTGCCATATTTCACACCCAATAGTATGAGATCTTTGGCATTATTTCTTGTATCCTACAGTCACCAATGAACATACTGTACTCATTTTACAAAAAAATCATAATTCATGCTCTCAGTTATAATCATCATACCCGTTCCCTTATTTTCAAGGAGTGAGGCTTCCAGGACCAGGAATGGTAAGAAGAAATAAGAAAATAACAGAGGGATAATATACTCTATGAAATGGAGCACTCATTCAATCCCCCTTTCAAGCTCACAAAATTCTCAATTCAACTCCGCAAGTTCTTGCATCTATGACGAAAGTCCCTTCAACCATAGATGGGCATACAAATACTATAGGTATCATAACTACTATACAGTTTTTTTTTTTCGATACCTCAATTTCGGGACTGTAGGCAGTCAGTAGCCCGTGTCTCTTGCGAAGCCCTTTGATTATTGGGTGTCACACTAGATGAGACAGTGGAGCTTCGTGATGATGATGTTACCGTAGCTTCTCTTCTGCCCCACTAGATGACAACCTTATTTATACATGTCACTCCTATTTATTTATTTTAAGACGGGAGTGTTTTGTGTCCCATGATGACAGATTTTTTCTTTTCATACTCCAACTTCATGGTATCGAGGTCCTGATTAGCATCCAGAACAAGAACTGGGGCTGGTGGCTTATGGGGCTGATGATGCACCAACCATCGCTCATAGTACTCATGCACCTGTAAGATGACACACATATAGAGTGAATCCCATGAAACTGTGAAATAGTAAGGATGAAAACAGAATCAGTGAACATTACATCTATCAGTCTATTATGTGATACACAAACCCAAGAAGGGAGGCTTCAAATAAACTACAGTACAGTGTCTCCAAACCAAACTGTCTTTTATTTAATGCTTGAGTCACAAACACACACTTCTCAACTCCAACCCTTCCATCTCTTCTTCACCACGATCATCTTGGCACCCCTACTTATGTTTCTGAATAATTATTTTGCTTCATATATTTATTCAATATTAATGTCAGTATTAAATATTAGTTCTCTAACTCACCAACTTCATGTAGTCCAGGGGCAGGTTGGCTTCTTCACTGCGACCTCTCTTCAGCATCCTGGCATGTACAACTTCAGGAGTTGACCGCAAATATACTAAGGAAATAAAAAATATATAAATAATAAATTTATAAAAACAATTAAGTACAAGCATAGGACTCTGTGACTTTCACACAGATAGTCTTGTATGAGAAATTTACTGTCAATAACAAAATATAGAATACTGTACTGTACAGTAATCTGTTTACGTTTTCTCTTCAATAGCACAGTTTTGAATCCACCACTTAACCAAACAGTGTACAATACTGTGCTGTCAAAGAATTTATACAATTTTCTCTCCTTGTGATAAAATTTTGATAAACAAACATATATGGTAGAGTGAGATTGATTCATTACCATATCTTGGTAATATACTGGTATTTCATAATAGTCTCTCATCTTAGGAGCTTCAAAAACTCCCCTCTCTCTTTTATACAGTCCACACTCTAAATCCTTCTTTTGAAAGCTTTTATAATTTTCATAATGATTACAAAAATATGTTTTCCCTTGATGATTGAATGTCTACAGCCACATTTATATTGAAAGAGTCCAGCAGGCCTGTCAAACAAGCATGTGTCATTTACTACAGGAAGTCAGTCACCCATTCAAAATCTTCCGATGCCTACTTAACAACAAAATTACTGTAGTGCAGTTTCATTACCCTGCAGTAAAGGCTATATGGTACTAAATTACAATAAAATTGCATCTTAGTAAACTACACAATTTAGGTTCTGTATCATTAAAAGGGTGTACTGTACTGTAATTTCTTTACAAACTATTTGAGTTATTACAAGTAGAATATAATTTCCAATATGAGACAATGAAGACAAGACATCAATTAGGCAACTGAAATATCCATTAATAATCCTAGAGTATATCTTTCAGATGAGGTCAGAGGCAACTACAGTAGACTTAAACACAAACAAAAGCAATAAAATATACAATACTCAGCAAATAAGGAAAAAAAGTGGGACAAAAGAGGTTCACTTGTCATGATACAAGAATGAGAAAGACTAATATGAGAAATCTGTTGATGGGTTAAGGGCGTCTCCCACCTCCATTTCAAAGACGGTGTGTTCCATGGAGAGACAAATGATTTAACCGAGAAAAGTTGATACACCGAAACAGTGAACCAATAAAATTACCATGTGGTCAAAAAGGATAATAACTTTAGGAAAAATTAGGTAGCAGGAACAGACCATGTCTGGAGCACCAGAAGAGATGATCAAGTGAGATAGAGCATCCACTTGCTCATTTCTGAGGTTCCCAACAAGGGGTGAAACCCAACAAAACTGAGCTTCTTTCAATATTAAGAGCCTAAAAAGAAAATGCACTACAGTATACAGATTTCAAAAACTGTAGACAGAGATCAAACACTTTCCTCGATATCATACACTCAAGATGGTCATTTAGGATTCAGTTTTAAGCAGTTTCTACTGACTTAGCCAACTAAACAGCATACAGTTTATGCAATGAATGAATAATTATCAAGTCCTAATTTCTCTTTTGTCAAGGGGTTGGTGGCTCCAGGTCCAGGGATGGAAAAAAAAATAAGGAAATACCAAAGGAGTGATAAAATATCCAATGAAATGGGTGACACTCACATTTACTCCACATTTCCAATCAAAAAAACTCTCAACTCCAATAACAAGCATGTCCATCATAACAAAGTTAGTTAATTTCCTCTTGGTGAGAAGAGTCATTCCATTCCACAAGCCAGCCCTCATACTTATCCTACGAGATCTCATCCACTCTTGCCCACTATGCCCAGTTCTATTGCTTCACCCATTTTTATATAATCATTTACCATATTATCATACCATATTGTTGGTGTTTCTCATCTTGTAATCCTTTCCTTCTATTGCACTTTTTCACCACCAGTTTCATCAATATTTTCCACAAGCCCATACTGTCTCAAAATTCCATATTTGTTGAGTCTTTTATTCAAACCAATGCTTTCATCATACCTACAACTATTCTCTCTTAGGGTACTATATTTTCCACTTCCTTGGCACATTTCTTTCAATAATTCGCCCAGGTAATTAAATGTTTCAACCATTTCAAGGTTTTCATCATCCTCTTGCATATTCAATATTAAACATGAATCTACTGTGGGCAGTGAATTAAAATCACAGCAAGCCTACAGCATCTAATAATCGGCATGCATCAAGTTCCAATACTCTGGTCTTACTCTTATATTATTCCATTCATTTACACATTAAACAACCATGGTGACATCACACCTTTGTCTCACTGCAGCAGAGATGAGTAAAATAAATAAAAAATAAAATAAATAAAAATATGATTCTGGCTACATTGGTATCA
Source organism: Petrolisthes manimaculis (assembly GCA_034508575.1). Lineage (NCBI taxonomy): Eukaryota > Metazoa > Arthropoda > Malacostraca > Decapoda > Porcellanidae > Petrolisthes > Petrolisthes manimaculis. The sequence goes on along the minus strand of JAWZYT010001463.1, from coordinate 194,764 downwards.
AATGAGCATGAGCAGTGTGTTATGAATGCTCTATTGGAACAGCTGAGCATAAGGCTACAGGCTACAGCAACTTGGATAACAGAGTAGTCAAGCTCAGATCAAGATATTTACCAATAAGATCAACACCAATATCCAGTTGAGACTCCATCATATCATAATATTCACACAGCACACTGTACTCTGATCCTTGGAGGTCCCCACTGTCATGACCACTCTCAAGAAAACAATATCTGTGGAAAAAATAATACTTTCATAATCAAATTGTTAATGCCATATAAAGAATTATTGCATGAAGTACAGCATGCAACAGAATCACACATACAAAACAAAAGCACAGAAACCCAACATAGAAAGAAATTAAGTGTACAGTACAGTACTATAGAAAATATTGAAAAATTATAAATAGCTTTCCCAGAAAACAACGGAGAAACTGCAGTGAGGTACTATAGTTACAATGACACTATTATGATGTAGCATCTTACACTGAACAACATAACAAAATTAGCAGTATAGCACTGTATAAAATAACATAGCTCCAAGGAGGTTCAATCTCTCAGGGGCAACCAAAGAACAGCTGAGCACTTTTTACTTGGTAACCCACAGCATCCAAATTAAGGGAAAATAATAAAACAAAATTAAGTGTCTCTAAAATTAACTCTGAGCAACACTAGGCAAAATATAGTACAGTACAGACTCAAAGATATGAACATTGCACTTTCATTTCTTACAGAGCAATTTTATGCTTCATCCATTATGTAGAAATGCTTCAAGCAAAATAAGCTGTCACTGTAGACAAATTAATGCAAATCAATGGGAGAGTCGGTGGCAGAGTGGATACAGTGACGGACTGCAGTCATCAAGGACCAAAGTTCGAATCCACGAAAAATGTCTGGAATTTTTCTGATATGATTTGATGGGTCTGCTGTTCTTCAGATACCCTGGCTACACTGACACATAAAGAAAATACTAACGTATAAAGAATATATTAACATGTTATGATAGACCCATACTGGCCAATAAAATTGAGTTACAAAGCCAGTCCTCCAAACATTAGGCCATTTCCTCTGTATTGGGTTTAGTAAAAGTATAAAATTAATTAAAATAACATTTCCCTCTAGCAAGATCTCCTACCTGTTATTTTGAAGAGAACGCTCAATCAGCTTAACAGGGTTGTCTGTGTTTTGCAGGTGTATATTTAGACGGGTTAGCTGAACATAGGACTGAAAGAGAAAACTCCAGCGTTGAGGATCTTCATACAGCTTCCCCAGCAAGTTGTGGCCTTCTAGGTTTCTCCACATATCAACTGGTTCCTGTTGAAAATTTGATAGACTACCAGGAAAGGAACATCCATGGCTGTGCAAGAAACTTATGTCATAATAATGGAACCAAACACAAACAAGTAAAATATTCAATACCTGTACTGAATAAAAAAAAAAAATAAGGTAACAATTATATACTACAAAATTCTGCATAAAGATAGCTAGTTTTAACTAGTTACATAGAGAAAAAAATACAGAAATACAGGAACTTGATGGAGTACTACAGTACAGTACCTTCAATCATTCAGATATCACATACAACTGCCTGATTTACTCAACATGGCCTTTTTACTCATTTTCTTTCTGTTAAACATGCCTCTTCCCTGCAAAAGCTCACTTTCTATAGTATTCCTAAAGAAACTCAAGGATAAGTAGCAACTGACAGCAACCCTCTTATTCAAAAGTGAATAATGCTTCTACCTCCATTTATGCCTTAATATTCTGAATTTTTAACCTTATAGCTTTGCGTTACCTGTTATTTTCAACTAAATATATCTGTGCTTTAACTTTCCTAAATATCTCAAAGTTAATCAACTTCAATCTTCACTTCCACTCTCCTTTCCAAAAAATTTCAATTTCAGATTTTTATGTTCACTGCTGCCTTAGACTTTTTCCTCCCTTCACTGATCCACCTGGTAAACAATCTTTCATCTTCTCAGTCATTAGTACCCAGGGAATGTAAATCCTCAATCCTACTAACCACTCTTGACACAAGTCGGACCTGATTTTTCACCTTTCACCAAGGCAGATTTTGCTAGTACAGATTTGAAGAGCTTGAACATACACTTCTGAGTCTCCTATATCAATTAGATGAAAAAAGATAGAATGCTTCAGCATGTCTTGACAAAGTAGCGTGGATGCGGTCCTGTCATGGCCATCCCTTAATAGAGGGTTTCTAAGGGGAGATGATGATTTATGATACTGTATAAAATGATGTTGAAATAATACATGGTGTAATGTGGCAGTGTCAAAGATTTGTAGTTTGTAGTGTAGGGTTCTTACCTGATGAGTGTCAACACCTGGTACAGCGGAGAAGTACCGTAGGAAAGTAGACTTTCCACTCCCAATGTTCCCTTCAATGGAGACTGTGAACGGCCGGCTTCTTTTCTTTTCAGGAGAGCTCTTAGCCTGTTATAATAAGTACATTAGAAATTAAGAGTACAGTACAAAAGATTACAAGCAAATGCTGTTATTACACCAATGTACTGTAATGGGAAAACTATCTTACTGTAAGCCGTACTGCTATATCAATTCTATTAGTTCTGAAATTTATTTGTGCAAGATTTAGTACTGTACTGTACTGTGATGCTACACAACATAATATATTACAGGGAAATCTACAGAGCCAAAGGGTAAATGCACCAACAACCCAGTGAAAAATTTTCTCCCGAGTAGTGTAAATAGTTATGTTCAATATGATTTCAGTGCCTATGAAATGCTGTGTATTTCTCCTTTTCATACATGCAAATAAACTTCCTTATTGTTTCAAAACCTATCTGACCTTGGCAGGATTGCAGTCAACATAGGCTATTACTGATGATGATGTATCCAAAGTTTCAAAAACTATACCATGTATATCTAACCACTGAACACCTACATACATTGGACAATGACTTTTTACCCATGAACAGTCATCAGAATGTGAGAGCTCAATTAATTAGTATTCTGTCATGACTGAATGAAAAGTGTTAGGCAACCTATAATAGTCTGAGGCTCTGAGCATTCAGCTGTTACCGTAAGTTATCCAGTTAGTCAAGACATAATATAGGCAGAATGTTGCAAATAAACCAAGCAACAAGCAATCTTACTGCACTGCTGATTATATTAACTTCTAAAAATGAAATACACTAAAATGAATATATACTTCTCATATGCCCAATACAATAGGTGAAAGAAAGCAGTTGATTTACAGCGGCCTGTACAAAGCTAAATCGTAGTACAGTACAGTAACTCATATATTCATAAATTTCAGTACCGGTACATGTACTGTACTAATGATTCACATACGCCACAGCGTAAGCTGAAGGTGTGTAGCCTTTAACTTGCCTGGGATGTTATCATGTCAAAACCTTTCTGAAGAAGACATGAAGCTGGCAGGAGTAAGAGAGGATTGCTAGGTGAACCAAGGTTTGCTATCTCGTCTAGCTTCCTCTTCTTGGCAGGTGACAGACTAGACTGATTCAAGTGTCTATATCCACCATGAATTTCCTTCACGGCAGCAGCATCACCATCACCACCAGAATCTGGTAAGATTCTTGAGCTCATCCTGTAAATAAATATTCTTTTTAACAAATTTAGAAAGCTATTACTGGTATCATTATCTTAATTAAATGCTGAAAGTACCGTACACAGAATTATTGGAGAAAATGCATTGTTGATTTATTTGAGTAAACTTTCAATAAATCTGAACAATATGGGCATTATCCCTTACAACTTATATTATAGGGGCAATGATTCCCTTACATTGAAATATTCCGAAAGGGAATGTTTTCAACTAATTCCTGGATTTCAGGAGAGTTTGGCCCAATTCCATTAATTGAAAGACATCTCGATGACTGTTTTTAATTCATACCACATTTCACGTACAGTACCATACCCTGTTTTCCCAAGCCAGTGATATGTGCCCAGCAACTAGTCTTTCTTTCTATGTTTATTTATAGAATATTTTTCATTTCTTTGCATTGGTAATGCTGCATCACTGATTTGGTAATAGACCTAATACATGGGGTGTATGTTTGCACAATTGATGCAATTGAACCAATCAGAGCAGTTCCTAAAGATCACATTAATATTTTCGGACAGTCATGAACACCGTTCGCCAACTTCGATGTCAATTACCAAAGGTTTTGAAATGTGTGGATGTCTATCCACTATGAAACGGTCAGGTAAGGTCAGGCTAATTTCAAAATGGCCCATTTGAAATGGGGCATTTCTGAAGAAAATGCCATAGAAGAAAAATGTTTTAAAAGGGTATAAATTAGTGGGTAAAGAAGGTAAAAATGGTAATAGTCAAGCGTTGGACCATAATCTAGTTTCGACTGAAGGTTTTCAGATTGCAATGATTTAAAGTGTTTTTTGAACGCATTTATTGTTCAAGACCGTAACAAGATCCTGTTTTTTTTTATAATTTTTTTTTTTTAATTATATGTGGGCGAAATGACCGTAATTCAACCTAACCTAGACCACAGCAAACTATCGGGACCTAACCTGGGCAAACTACCGGACCTAACCTGGGCAAACTACCAGGTATACCCAGTGTAAACTATCATAAAGTGACTGGGGCAAATTTCCAGGACCTAGCCTAATGTGGTAATACTACTCAAGCCTAGCCGAAAACCCAGTTATTCTGTAATAATACTGTAAATATTTACCGTTTTGCCAAAAAATGGCTCGGGTTTTCAATTTCATTAATTAGTTTCACACGTCCTAAATAGTGCTTGCCATTCTATATACTTTCCCCCACTTAAAACCCCAAATTTCAAGGCTCTCCCTCAAGATTGTTTGGGTGATGAGGTATGGCCAAAACAGGATATTAATTTGGAATATTTTTACAAGTTGCCACAACTCGATTTCAAAAATTTTACTATTAACAGTGTTTATATTTCACTATTACAAACAACTTTTCTATATACAGTACCATTTCTTCTGCAAATGCAGCATAACAGTAGTTACCTCTTATAGTTAAGGTCCCGGTAGTTTGCCCAAGTTAGGTCCCGGTAGTGTGTCCCAGTCCAGATTAGGTTAGGTCCCGGTAGTGTGTCCCAGTCCAGATTAGGTTAGGTCAGGTCAGGTGAGGTCTGACTAATTTCTACTGTATATTTTTTTCTGCTTAGATCCCGGTAGTCTGCCCAGGTTAGGTCCAGGTAGTCTGCCCAAGTTAGGTCCCAGTAGTCACACTAAATCCTTCTAGGAAATATATTTTTTTTCCAGTGAAATCCTGTTGTGGCAACTTGTAAAAATTTACCATTAATTTGCACAATAAATGGATGTTAAAATCGAACGAATCACATGAAAAACTATAAGAAAATCTATGTTTTGTCTGAAAAACTCGCACATGTGTAACTCTGAAAATTTACCAAAATACCTAACTTAGAGTACATATCATTCAATCAACCAATATAAGTTAACGTTAAATATTAATTTGGATGCATAGAACACCAACAAACTTACCCGAGAATTCTTGTAGATAAAAATAGAGATGGTGGACGTGGGTAAAATAAATAGTCCAACAGAGTCCTTCTAGTCCTTGTGACTATTGCCGCCAAATCCTTCACAACATTGTCCTTCACCACCACCAGGGATAAAGGCTGCAATAATGCACCAACACGACAACTCAACAACTCCATTATTCCGTTATTCTTGTGATACACTAACAATTGCAACCAATGAACTGTTAACTATTAGTGAAGCGTCCACGAGGTGCACACAGTACCACACATTATTATTATCATCATGTTACTTCGTGTTCTAGTGTGATGTTATTTTGTAAACAATGGTACACTGTGCACAGTTGCCACCTCACTATTTTTTTTTTAATTTTTAGACGTCATCTGGTCGTCAATCGGATACGAAGTTCGCTTGGGTTAAACCAAGCCAAAGCAAGCGGAACTGTTCTGGTCGGTCAAAAGGATTCGACGATCCACCAAGATGGACCCTGCTGCCAGCCACTAAAACCAAGACCAACAACGGATCCATCCAAGCTCGCCAAAAAGCAGCGATTCGGTAAGCTTTTGATAGGAGGATAGGAGAAGTATAGCAGTAAATATGGCGGCCATTAAAGATATGACAAGTAAGTTAATAGTATAATAATACATGAATTGTAGGTGCAACAGGCTGTAAAATAGAGCGATAGCAACACAAATAAGGCTTTAAGTATAGCAATGACAGATTAGAGCAGGTGTAGAGTTCATATTAGTCTACCATTTATACTAAAATAGTAATTGTTAAAACCTGGAGAATCACGATAATGATATAAATTATTAATTATTATTTTTTTATTATGTTCTCTTATCTAATTTAACTTATATGAGATTATATGGATTGCTTAGGGGTTATGTGACCCATTCTTGATAATTATGTAATATTATTAAGGTGAAGGGAAGTATTGTACTTTATTGGAAATCAGTTCTTGGTAAAACTATAGAATCATGCCAACTTTTTCTGTTTTTAATCAATCTTAAAATACAGGAATGGACTTTGACTTTCACCGGTTCTGACTTAAACACAGTATCACTGTAGGATATAAGAGGTCCACCTTCATGTGTATTTCAAATGTGATTGCAGTAATTATAACTACCGGCACCTAACCAGAGCAACCAATGGCACCTAACCTTGTTAAACTACCATGACCTAATCGGGACATAGCTGGACACTGCTACAGAACAGCAATAAATTCTATAAAATAATTAAGTTAGGTCTAACTAATTCAATAACTTTCTTATCGTTATATAGGGAGAGGTAATTTTTGTACTACATTGCAAATGTAGTGTATTAAGCATGTGTGTTTAATATGTCAAGTACCAGATACTGTATTCCCTTCTTTAACTGTTTCTTACCATGGTAGGTTACTACATTAAATTCTTTACTTCCAGGACTGTGTGTCTGTACTGTGAACGTGCATTCGATGACACAAATGATGCCTGTAGTTGCATACAGTCCCATTTAGTTGAAGCACAAGCGGAGAGTCTTCCTTCAGTATCGCCCATCTCCTCGACCTCCTATGCTGAGAGTAGGTTAAAGCTAAAAATACTTTAATCCAGACTTACAGTCATTTGCAAAAATAGATATTTAATATTTAATTCAAGGAAACTTTTTCCTTTACTAACAATGTATGCCCTGATAATTATATGCAATGGTTTAGAGCAGTTCAGTTTCCTTAATTAACAATGGCACTCCTCTTGTTGTCTCATTGATACTAACTAGTACTTTACAAATGTTACTGGTAC
>JAWZYT010001463.1:180000-182500 GCA_034508575.1 Petrolisthes manimaculis | reverse complement strand
ATAATAAAAAAATAAATTCCACCTGAAAAGAAGAAATAATAATAATAATAATAATAAAAAATAATAATAATAAAAAAAATAAATTCCACCTGAAAAGAAGAAATAATAATAATAATAATAATAACAATAAAAAAAATAATTGTAATAAAAATAATTCCACCTGAAAAGAAGAAATAATAATAATAATAAAAATAATAATAATAATAAAAAAAAATAATAATAATAAAAAAAAAATTACATCTGAAAAGAAGAAATAATAATAATAAAAATAATATTAAAATAATAATAATAAAAAAATCCATCTGAAAAGAAGAAATAAAAATAATAATAATAATAAATAATAATAAAAAAATAAATTCCACCTGAAAAGAAGAAATAATAATACTAATAAAAAAAATAATAATAATAAAAATAAATACCACCTGAAAAGAAGAAATAATAATAATAATAATAATAAAAAAATAATGATAAAAAAAAATTCCTCTGAAAAGAAGAAATAATAAAAATAATAATAATAATAATAATAATAATAAATAATAATAAAAAAACAAATTCCACCTGAAAAGAAGAAATAATAATAATAATAAAAAAATAATAATAATAAAAAAAATTCCACCTGAAAAGAAGAAATAATAATAATAATAATAATAAAAATAATACTAATAAAAAAATCCATCTGAAAAGAAGAAATAATAATAATAATAATAAAAAAAATAATAATAATAATAAAATAAATTCCCTCTGAAAAGAAGAAATAATAATAAAAAAATAATAATAATAATAATAAATAATAATAAAAAAATAAATTCCACCTGAAAAGAAGAAATAATAATAATAATAAAAAAATTAATAATAATAAAAAAAAATTCCACCTGAAAAGAAGAAATAATAATAATAATAATAATAAAAACAATAATAATAATAATAAAAAAAAATCCATCTGAAAAGAAGAAATAATAATAATAATAATAATAATAATAATAAAAAAATAAATTCCATCTGAAAAGAAGAAATAATAATAATGATAACAATTATAAAAATAACAATAATAAAAAAATAAATTCCCTCTGAAAAGAAGAAATAATAAAATAATAATAATAATAAATAAAAAAATCACCTGAAAAGAAGAAATAATAATAATAATAATAAAAAATAATAATAAAAAATAAATTCCACCTGAAAAGAAGAAATAATAATAATAATAATAATAATAATAATAAAATCCATCTGAAAAGAAAAAATAATAATAATAATAAAAAAAACAATTCCACCTGAAAAGAAGAAATAATAATAATAATAATAATAATAATAATAAAAAATAAATTCCACCTGAAAAGAAGAAATAATAATAATAATAATAATAAAAATAATACTAATAAAAAAAAATCCATCTGAAAAGAAGAAATAATAATAATAATAATAATAATAATAATAATAATAATAATAATAATAAAAAATAATAATAAAAAAATAAATTCCACCTGAAAAGAAGAAATAATAATAATAATAATAATAATAAAAATAATACTAATAAAAAAAATCCATCTGAAAAGAAGAAATAATAATAATAATAATAATAAAAAATAATAATAATAAAAAAAATAAATACCACCTGAAAAGAAGAAATAATAATAATAATAATAATAAAAAAAATAATGATAAAAAAAAATTCCCTCTGAAAAGAAGAAATAATAATAATAATAATAATAATAATAATAATAATAATAATAATAAATAATAATAAAAAAATAAATTCCACCTGAAAAGAAGAAATAATAATAATAATAAAAAAATAATAATAATAATAAAACAAATTCCACCTGAAAAGAAGAAATAATAATAATAATAATAATAAAAATAATACTAATAAAAAAATTCCACCTGAAAAGAAGAAATAATAATAATGATAACAATTATAAAAATAACAATAATAAAAAAATAAATTCCCTCTGAAAAGAAGAAATAATAAAATAATAATAATAATAAATAAAAAAATCACCTGAAAAGAAGAAATAATAATAATAATAAAAAAAAATAATAATAAAAAATAAATTCCACCTGAAAAGAAGAAATAATAATAATAATAATAATAATAATAATAATAAAATCCATCTGAAAAGAAGAAATAATAATAATAATAAAAAATAATAATAATAAAAAAAACAATTCCACCTGAAAAGAAGAAATAATAATAATAATAATAATAATAATAATAAAAAATAAATTCCACCTGAAAAGAAGAAATAATAATAATAATAATAATAAAAATAATACTAATAAAAAAAAATCCATCTGAAAAGAAGAAATAATAATAATAATAATAATAAAAAATAATAATAATAAAAAAATAAATTCCCTCTGAAAAGAAGAAATAATAATAATAATAATAATAATAAAAATAATAAATAATAAAAAAAAAATTCCACCTGAAAAGAAGAAATAATAATAATAATAAAAAAATAATAATAATAAAAAAAAATCCACCTAAAAAGAAGAAATA
>JAWZYT010001463.1:165000-172500 GCA_034508575.1 Petrolisthes manimaculis | reverse complement strand
ATAATAAATAATAATAAAAAAATAAATTCCACCTGAAAAGAAGAAATAATAATAATAATAAAAAAATAATAATAATAAAAAAAATTCCACCTGAAAAGAAGAAATAATAATAATAATAATAATAAAAATAATACTAATAAAAAAATTCCACCTGAAAAGAAGAAATAATAATAATAATAACAATTATAAAAATAACAATAATAAAAAAAAAAATCCCTCTGAAAAGAAGAAATAATAAAATAATAATAATAATAAAAAAAATTCATCTGAAAAGAAGAAATAATAATAATAATAATAATAAAAAATAATAATAATAAAAAATAAATTCCACCTGAAAAGAAGAAATAATAATAATAATAATAATAATAAAATAATAATTATAAAAAAAATTCCACCTGAAAAGAAGAAATAATAATAATAATAAAAATAATAATAATAATAAAAAAATAATAATAATAAAAAAAAAATTACTTCTGAAAAGAAGAAATAATAATAATAATAATATTAAAATAATAATAATAAAAAAATCCATCTGAAAAGAAGAAATAATAATAATAATAATAAAAAATAATAATAAAAAAAAAATTCCACCTGAAAAGAAGAAATAATAATAATAATAATAATAATAAAAATAATACTAATAAAAAAATTCCACCTGAAAAGAAGAAATAATAACAATAATAAAAAATAATAATTATATAAAAAAAAAAATACCACCTGAAAAGAAGAAATAATAATAATAATAATAATAAAATAATAATAATAATAATAAAAATAATAATAATAAAAAATCCATCTGAAAAGAAGAAATAATAATAATAATAATAATAAAAAAAAAAAAAATTCCACCTGAAAAGAAGAAATAATAATAATAATAATAATAAAAAAATAAATTCCACCTGAAAAGAAGAAATAATAATAATAATAATAATAATAATAATAAAAACAATAATGATAATAATAAAAAAAATTCCATCTGAAAAGAAGAAATAATAATAATAATAATAAAAAATAAATTCCACCTGAAAAGAAGAAATAATAATAATAATAATAATAATAAAATAATAATAATAAAAAATAAATTCCACCTGAAAAGAAGAAATAATAATAATAATACTAATAAAAATAATACTAATAAAAAAAAATCCATCTGAAAAGAAGAAATAATAATAATAATAATAATAAATAATAATAATAATAAGAAAAAAAAATTCCACCTGAAAAGAAGAAATAATAATAATAACAATTATAAAAATAACAATAATAAAAAAATAAATTCCCTCTGAAAAGAAGAAATAATAAAAATAATAATAATATTAATAAAAAATAATAATAAAAAAATAAATTTCACCTGAAAAGAAGAAATAATAATAATAATAATAATAAAATAATAATAATAATAAAAATAATAATAATAAAAAATCAATCTGAAAAGAAGAAATAATAATAATAATAATAATAATGAATAATAATAATAAAAAAATATATTCCACCTGAAAAGAAGAAATAATAATAATAATAATAATAAAAAAATAAATTCCACCTGAAAAGAAGAAATAATAATAATAATAATAATAATAATGAAAATAATACTAATAAAAAAAATCCATCTGAAAAGAAGAAATAATAATAATAATAATAATAATAAATAATAATAATAAAAAAAATAAATACCACCTGAAAAGAAGAAATAATAATAATAATAATAATAAAGAAAATAATAATAATAAAAAAAAATCCACCTGAAAAGAAGAAATAATAAAATAATAATAATAAAAAAAAATTCATCTGAAAAGAAGAAATAATAATAATAATAATAATAATAAAATAAATTCCCACTGAAAAGAAGAAATAATAATAATAATAATAATAATAAATAATAATAAAAAAATAAATTCCACCTGAAAAGAAGAAATAATAATAATAATAATAAAAAAAATAATAAAAAAATAAATTCCACCTGAAAAGAAGAAATGATAATAATAATAATAATAAAAATAATACTAATAAAAAAAAATCCATCTGAAAAGAAGAAATAATAATAATAATAATAAATAATAATAATAAAAATAAAAAATTCCACCTAAAAAGAAGAAATAATTATAATAATAATAATAATAAAATAATAATAATAAAAAATAAATTCCACCTGAAAAGAAGAAATAATAATAATAATAATAATAAAAATAATACTAAAAAAAAATCCATCTGAAAAGAAGAAATAATAATAATAATAATAATAATAAAAAATAATAATAATGAAAAAAAAAAATTCCACCTGAAAAGAAGAAATAATAATAATAATAATAATAATAATAAAAAAAATAATTATAATAAAAAAAATTCCACCTGAAAAGAAGAAATAATAATAATAATAAAAATAATAATAATAATAAAAAAAAATAATAATAATAATAAAAAAATTACATCTGAAAAGAAGAAATAATAATAATAATAACGATAAAAATAATAATAATAAAAAAATAAATTCCCTCTGAAAAGAAGAAATAATAAAAAATAAAAATAATAATAATAATAAATAATAATAAAAAAATAAATTCTACCTGAAAAGAAGAAATAATAATACTAATAAAAAAAATAATAATAATAAAAAAAAATTCCACCTGAAAAGAAGAAATAATAATAATAATAATAATAAAAATAATACTAATAAAAAAAATCCATCTGAAAAGAAGAAATAATAATAATAATAATAATAATAATAAAAAATAATAATAATAAAAAAATAAATACCAACTGAAAAGAAGAAATAATAATAATAATAACGATAAAAATAATAATAATAAAAAAATAAATTCCCTCTGAAAAGAAGAAATAATAAAAAAATAAAAATAATAATAATAATAAATAATAATAAAAAAATAAATTCCACCTGAAAAGAAGAAATAATAATACTAATAAAAAAAATAATAATAATAAAAAAAAATTCCACCTGAAAAGAAGAAATAATAATAATAATAATAATAAAAATAATACTAATAAAAAAAATCCATCTGAAAAGAAGAAATAATAATAATAATAATAATAATAAAAAATAATAATAATAAAAAAAATAAATACCACCTGAAAAGAAGAAATAATAATAATAAAAATAATAAAAAAATAATGATAAAAAAAAATTCCTCTGAAAAGAAGAAATAATAAAAATAATAATAATAATAATAATAATAATAAATAATAATAAAAAAACAAATTCCACCTGAAAAGAAGAAATAATAATAATAATAAAAAAATAATAATAATAAAAAAAATTCCACCTGAAAAGAAGAAATAATAATAATAATAATAATAAAAATAATACTAATAAAAAAATCCATCTGAAAAGAAGAAATAATAATAATAATAACAATTATAAAAATAACAATAATAAAAAATAAATTCCCTCTGAAAAGAAGAAATAATAAAATAATAATAATAATAAAAAAAAAATTCACCTGAAAAGAAGAAATAATAATAATAATAATAAAAAATAATAATAATAAAAAATAAATTCCACCTGAAAAGAAGAAATAATAATAATAATAATAATAATAATAAAAAATAATAATAAAAAAAAAATTATATCTGAAAAGAAGAAATAATAATAATAATAATAATATTAAAATAATAATAATAAAAAAATCCATCTGAAAAGAAGAAATAATAATAATAATAATAAAAAATAATAATAAAAAAAAAATTCCACCTGAAAAGAAGAAATAATAATAATAATAATAAAATAATAAAAATAAAAAATAAATTCCACCTGAAAAGAAGAAATAATAATAATAATAAAAAAAATAATAATAATAATAAAAAAATTCCACCTGAAAAGAAGAAATAATAATAATAATAATAAAAATAATAATAATAAAAAAAAAATTCACCTGAAAAGAATAAATAATAATAATAAAAATAATAATAAAAATAATAATAATAAAAAAAATCCATCTGAAAAGAATAAATAATAATAATAATAATAAAAAATAATAATAATAAAAAAAAAATTTAACCTGAAAAGAAGAAATAATAATAATAATAATAATAATAATAATAAAAAAAAAAATTCCACCTGAAAAGAAGAAATAATAATAATAATAATAAAAAAAAAAATAAAAATAAAAAAAAGAAATTTCACCGGAAAAGAAGAAATAATAATAATAATAATGATAAAAATAATAATATTAAAAAAAAAAAATCCCTCTGAAAAGAAGAAATAATAAAAATAATAATAATAATAATAAATAATAATAAAAAAATAAATTCCACCTGAAAAGAAGAAATAATAATAATAATAATAATAAAAAATAATAATAATAAAAAAAATAAATTCCACCTGAAAAGAAGAAATAATAATAATAATAATAATAACAATAAAAAAAATAATTGTAATAAAAATAATTCCACCTGAAAAGAAGAAATAATAATAATAATAAAAATAATAATAATAATAAAAAAAAATAATAATAATAAAAAAAAAATTACATCTGAAAAGAAGAAATAATAATAATAAAAATAATATTAAAATAATAATAATAAAAAAATCCATCTGAAAAGAAGAAATAAAAATAATAATAATAATAAATAATAATAAAAAAATAAATTCCACCTGAAAAGAAGAAATAATAATACTAATAAAAAAAATAATAATAATAAAAATAAATACCACCTGAAAAGAAGAAATAATAATAATAATAATAATAAAAAAATAATGATAAAAAAAAATTCCTCTGAAAAGAAGAAATAATAAAAATAATAATAATAATAATAATAATAATAAATAATAATAAAAAAACAAATTCCACCTGAAAAGAAGAAATAATAATAATAATAAAAAAATAATAATAATAAAAAAAATTCCACCTGAAAAGAAGAAATAATAATAATAATAATAATAAAAATAATACTAATAAAAAAATCCATCTGAAAAGAAGAAATAATAATAATAATAATAAAAATAATAATAATAATAATAAAATAAATTCCCTCTGAAAAGAAGAAATAATAATAAAAAAATAATAATAATAATAATAAATAATAATAAAAAAATAAATTCCACCTGAAAAGAAGAAATAATAATAATAATAAAAAAATTAATAATAATAAAAAAAAATTCCACCTGAAAAGAAGAAATAATAATAATAATAATAATAAAAACAATAATAATAATAATAAAAAAAAATCCATCTGAAAAGAAGAAATAATAATAATAATAATAATAATAATAATAAAAAAATAAATTCCATCTGAAAAGAAGAAATAATAATAATGATAACAATTATAAAAATAACAATAATAAAAAAATAAATTCCCTCTGAAAAGAAGAAATAATAAAATAATAATAATAATAAATAAAAAAATCACCTGAAAAGAAGAAATAATAATAATAATAATAAAAAATAATAATAAAAAATAAATTCCACCTGAAAAGAAGAAATAATAATAATAATAATAATAATAATAATAAAATCCATCTGAAAAGAAAAAATAATAATAATAATAAAAAAAACAATTCCACCTGAAAAGAAGAAATAATAATAATAATAATAATAATAATAATAAAAAATAAATTCCACCTGAAAAGAAGAAATAATAATAATAATAATAATAAAAATAATACTAATAAAAAAAAATCCATCTGAAAAGAAGAAATAATAATAATAATAATAATAATAATAATAATAATAATAATAATAATAAAAAATAATAATAAAAAAATAAATTCCACCTGAAAAGAAGAAATAATAATAATAATAATAATAATAAAAATAATACTAATAAAAAAAATCCATCTGAAAAGAAGAAATAATAATAATAATAATAATAAAAAATAATAATAATAAAAAAAATAAATACCACCTGAAAAGAAGAAATAATAATAATAATAATAATAAAAAAAATAATGATAAAAAAAAATTCCCTCTGAAAAGAAGAAATAATAATAATAATAATAATAATAATAATAATAATAATAATAATAAATAATAATAAAAAAATAAATTCCACCTGAAAAGAAGAAATAATAATAATAATAAAAAAATAATAATAATAATAAAACAAATTCCACCTGAAAAGAAGAAATAATAATAATAATAATAATAAAAATAATACTAATAAAAAAATTCCACCTGAAAAGAAGAAATAATAATAATGATAACAATTATAAAAATAACAATAATAAAAAAATAAATTCCCTCTGAAAAGAAGAAATAATAAAATAATAATAATAATAAATAAAAAAATCACCTGAAAAGAAGAAATAATAATAATAATAAAAAAAAATAATAATAAAAAATAAATTCCACCTGAAAAGAAGAAATAATAATAATAATAATAATAATAATAATAATAAAATCCATCTGAAAAGAAGAAATAATAATAATAATAAAAAATAATAATAATAAAAAAAACAATTCCACCTGAAAAGAAGAAATAATAATAATAATAATAATAATAATAATAAAAAATAAATTCCACCTGAAAAGAAGAAATAATAATAATAATAATAATAAAAATAATACTAATAAAAAAAAATCCATCTGAAAAGAAGAAATAATAATAATAATAATAATAAAAAATAATAATAATAAAAAAATAAATTCCCTCTGAAAAGAAGAAATAATAATAATAATAATAATAATAAAAATAATAAATAATAAAAAAAAAATTCCACCTGAAAAGAAGAAATAATAATAATAATAAAAAAATAATAATAATAAAAAAAAATCCACCTAAAAAGAAGAAATAATAATAATAATAATAATAATAATAATAAAAAAATCCATCTGAAAAGAAGAAATAATAATAATAATAATAATAAAAAATAATACTAATAAAAAAGAAATTTCACCTGAAAAGAAGAAATAATAATAATAATAATAATGATAAAAATAATAATAATAATAAAAAAATAAATTCCCTCTGAAAAGAAGAAATAATAATAAAAAAAAATTAATAATAATAATAAATAATAATAAAAAAATAAATTCCACCTGAAAAGAAGAAATAATAATACTAATAAAAAAATTAATAATAATAAAAAAAAATTCCACCTGAAAAGAAGAAATAATAATAATAATAATAAAAAAATAATACTAATAAAAAAAATCCATCTGAAAAGAAGAAATAATAATAATAATAATAATAATAAAAAATAATAATAATAAAAAAAATAAATACCACCTGAAAAGAAGAAATAATAATAATAATAATAATAAAAAAAATAATGATAAAAAAAAAATTCCCTCTGAAAAGAAGAAATAATAAAAATAATAATAATAATAATAATAATAATAATAAATAATAATAAAAAAATAAATTCCACCTGAAAAAAAGAAATAATAATAATAATAAAAAAATAATAATAATAAAAAAAATTCCACCTGAAAAGAAGAAATAATAATAATGATAACAATCATAAAAATAACAATAATAAAAAAATAAATTCCCTCTGAAAAGAAGAAATAATAAAATAATAATAATAATAAATAAAAAATTCAC
>JAWZYT010001463.1:152500-157500 GCA_034508575.1 Petrolisthes manimaculis | reverse complement strand
ATAATAATAAAAAAAAAAAAAATTCCACCTGAAAAGAAGAAATAATAATAATAATAATAATAAAAAAATAAATTCCACCTGAAAAGAAGAAATAATAATAATAATAATAATAATAATAATAAAAACAATAATGATAATAATAAAAAAAATTCCATCTGAAAAGAAGAAATAATAATAATAATAATAAAAAATAAATTCCACCTGAAAAGAAGAAATAATAATAATAATAATAATAATAAAATAATAATAATAAAAAATAAATTCCACCTGAAAAGAAGAAATAATAATAATAATACTAATAAAAATAATACTAATAAAAAAAAATCCATCTGAAAAGAAGAAATAATAATAATAATAATAATAAATAATAATAATAATAAGAAAAAAAAATTCCACCTGAAAAGAAGAAATAATAATAATAACAATTATAAAAATAACAATAATAAAAAAATAAATTCCCTCTGAAAAGAAGAAATAATAAAAATAATAATAATATTAATAAAAAATAATAATAAAAAAATAAATTTCACCTGAAAAGAAGAAATAATAATAATAATAATAATAAAATAATAATAATAATAAAAATAATAATAATAAAAAATCAATCTGAAAAGAAGAAATAATAATAATAATAATAATAATGAATAATAATAATAAAAAAATATATTCCACCTGAAAAGAAGAAATAATAATAATAATAATAATAAAAAAATAAATTCCACCTGAAAAGAAGAAATAATAATAATAATAATAATAATAATGAAAATAATACTAATAAAAAAAATCCATCTGAAAAGAAGAAATAATAATAATAATAATAATAATAAATAATAATAATAAAAAAAATAAATACCACCTGAAAAGAAGAAATAATAATAATAATAATAATAAAGAAAATAATAATAATAAAAAAAAATCCACCTGAAAAGAAGAAATAATAAAATAATAATAATAAAAAAAAATTCATCTGAAAAGAAGAAATAATAATAATAATAATAATAATAAAATAAATTCCCACTGAAAAGAAGAAATAATAATAATAATAATAATAATAAATAATAATAAAAAAATAAATTCCACCTGAAAAGAAGAAATAATAATAATAATAATAAAAAAAATAATAAAAAAATAAATTCCACCTGAAAAGAAGAAATGATAATAATAATAATAATAAAAATAATACTAATAAAAAAAAATCCATCTGAAAAGAAGAAATAATAATAATAATAATAAATAATAATAATAAAAATAAAAAATTCCACCTAAAAAGAAGAAATAATAATAATAATAATAATAATAATAATAATAATAATAATAATAATAATAATAATAATAATAATAATAATAAAAACAATAATGATAATAATAAAAATAATTCCATCTGAAAAGAAGAAATAATAATAATAATAATAATAATAATAATAATAATAATAATAAAAATAATAAAAAAAAAATCCATCTGAAAAGAAGAAATAATAATAATAATAATAATGAAAAATAATAATAATAAAAAAAAAATTCCACCTGAAAAGAAGAAATAATAATAATAATAATAATAATAAAATAATAATAATAAAAAAAAATTCCACCTGAAAAGAAGAAATAATAATAATAATAATAATAATAATAAAAATTATAATAAAAAAAAATCCACCTGAAAAGAAGAAATAATAATAATAATAAAAATAATAATAATAAAAAAAAATAATAATAAAAAAAAAATTACATCTGAAAAGAAGAAATAATAATAATAATAACAATATTAAAATAATAATAATAAAAAAATCCATCTGAAAAGAAGAAATAATAATAATAATAATAAAAAAATAATAATAATAAAAAAAATTCCACCTGAAAAGAAGAAATAATGATAATAATAATGATAATAAAATAATAATAATAAAAAATAAATTCCACCTGAAAAGAAGAAATAATAATAATAATAATAAAAAAAATAATAATGATAAAAAAAGAAATTTCACCTGAAAAGAAGAAATAATAATAATAATAATGATAAAAATAATAATAATAATAAAAAAATAAATTCCCTCTGAAAAGAAGAAATAATAATAAAAAAAAATTAATAATGATAATAAATAATAATAAAAAAATAAATTCTACCTGAAAAGAAGAAACAATAATACTAATAAAAAAATTAATAATAATAAAAAAAAATTCCACCTGAAAAGAAGAAATAATAATAATAATAATATTAAAAATAATACTAATAAAAAAAATCCATCTGAAAAGAAGAAATAATAATAATAATAATAATAAAAAATAATAATAATAAAAAAAATAAATACCACCTGAAAAGAAGAAATAATAATAATAATAATAATAAAAAAAATAATGATAAAAAAAAAAATTCCCTTTGAAAAGAAGAAATAATAAAAATAATAATAATAATAATAATAATAATAATAAATAATAATAATAAAAAAATAAATTCCACCTGAAAAGAAGAAATAATAATAATAATAAAAAAATAATAATAATAAAAAAAAATCCACCTGAAAAGAAGAAATAATAATAATAATAATAATAATAATAATAAAAAAATCCATCTGAAAAGAAGAAATAATAATAATAATAATAATAATAAATAATAATAATAATAAAAAAAAATTCCACCTGAAAAGAAGAAATAATAATAATAATAAAAAAAAAAAATTATAATAAAAAAAAATCCACCTGAAAAGAAGAAATAATAATAATAATAAAAATAATAACAATAATAATAAAAAAATAATAATAATAAAAAAATTACATCTGAAAAGAAGAAATAATAATAATAATAACAATATTAAAATAATAAAAAAAAAATCCATCTGAAAAGAAATAATAATAATAATAATAATAAAAAAATTCTACCTGAAAAGAAGAAATAATGATAATAAAATAATAATAATAAAAAATAAATTCCACCTGAAAAGAAGAAATAATAATAATAATAATAATGAAAAAATAATAATAATAAAAAAAAGAAATTTCACCTGAAAAGAAGAAATAATAATAATAATAATAATGATAAAAATAATAATAATAATAAAAAAATAAATTCTCTCTGAAAGGAAGAAATAATAATAAAAAAAAAATTAATAATAATAATAAATAATAATAAAAAAATAAATTCCACCTGAAAAGAAGAAATAATAATACTAATAAAAAAATTAATAATAATAAAAAAAAATTCCACCTGAAAAGAAGAAATAATAATAATAATAATAATAAAAATAATACTAATAAAAAAAATCCATCTGAAAAGAAGAAATAATAATAATAATAATAATAATAAATAATAATAATAATAAAAAAAAATACCACCTGAAAAGAAGAAATAATAATAATAATAATAATAATAATAAAAATAATGATAAAAAAAAAATTCCCTCTGAAAAGAAGAAATAATAAAAATAATAATAATAATAAATAATAATAAAAAAAATAAATTCCACCTGAAAAGAAGAAATAATAATAATAATAAAGAAATAATAATAATAATAAAAAAATAATAATAATAAAAAAAATTCCACCTGAAAAGAAGAAATAATAATAATAATAATAATAAAAATAATACTAATAAAAAAATTCCACCTGAAAAGAAGAAATAATAATAATAATAACAATTATAAAAATAACAATAATAAAAAAATAAATTCCCTCTGAAAAGAAGAAATAATAAAATAATAATAATAATAAAAAAAAATCACCTGAAAAGAAGAAATAATAATAATAATAATAATAAAAAATAATAATAATAATAAAAAAAAATTCCACCTGAAAAGAAGAAATAATAATAATAATAATAATAATAAAAAAAAAATTATAATAAAAAAAAATCCACCTGAAAAGAAGAAATAATAATAATAATAAAAATAATAATAATAAAAAAAAAATAACATTAATAAAAAAAAAATTACATCTGAAAAGAAGAAATAATAATAATAATAACAATATTAAAATAATAAAAAAAAAATCCATCTGAAAAGAAATAATAATAATAATAATAAAAAAAAAATTCTACCTGAAAAGAAGAAATAATGATAATAATAATGATAATAAAATAATAATAAAAAATAAATTCCACCTGAAAAGAAGAAATAATAATAATAATAATAATAAAAAAATAATAATAATAAAAAAAAGAAATTTCACCTGAAAAGAAGAAATAATAATAATAATAATGATAAAAATAATAATAATAATAAAAGAATAAATTCTCTCTGAAAGGAAGAAATAATAATAAAAAAAAATTAATAATAATAATAAATAATAATAAAAAAATAAATTCCACCTGAAAAGAAGAAATAATAATACTAATAAAAAAATTAATAATAATAAAAAAAAATTCTACCTGAAAAGAAGAAATAATAATAATAATACTAATAAAAATAATACTAATAAAAAAAATCCATCTGAAAAGAAGAAATAATAATAATAATAATAATAAAAAATAATAATAATAAAAAAAATAATTACCACCTGAAAAGAAGAAATAATAATAATAATAATAATAAAAAAAAATAATGATAAAAAAAAAAATTCCCTCTGAAAAGAAGAAATAATAAAAATAATAATAATAATAATAATAATAATAAATAATAATAAAAAAATAAATTCCACCTGAAAAGAAGAAATAATAATAATAAAAAAAAAAATAATAATAATAAAAAAAATTCCAGCTGAAAAGAAGAAATAATAATAATAATAATAATAAAAATAATACTAATAAAAAAATTCCACCTGAAAAGAAGAAATAATAATAATAATAACAATTATA
Source organism: Petrolisthes manimaculis (assembly GCA_034508575.1). Classification (NCBI taxonomy): domain Eukaryota; kingdom Metazoa; phylum Arthropoda; class Malacostraca; order Decapoda; family Porcellanidae; genus Petrolisthes; species Petrolisthes manimaculis. Next base: position 152,717 of record JAWZYT010001463.1, on the reverse strand, counting down.
AAAATAACAATAATAAAAAAATAAATTCCCTCTGAAAAGAAGAAATAATAAAATAATAATAATAATAAAAAAAATTCACCTGAAAAGAAGAAATAATAATAATAATAATAATAAAAAATAATAATAATAAAAAATAAATTCCACCTGAAAAGAAGAAATAATAATAATAATAATAATAATAATAATAAAATAATAATTATAAAAAAAATTCCACCTG